>JARJDU010018762.1:0-33360 GCA_030264695.1 Lissagria laeviuscula | reverse complement strand
TCTGCGTACTTTCCATCTATTGCACCCCGCACCCTTAACTATCTTCCAATCATTCCCACCACCTCAATTCCACTATAAATACTCATCATTTCTTTTGCATAGTCTCTACTCTACTCTAGTCTCTAGTCTCTGTGTTTCCATCACGCACACAAGTAGTTCGAGCTTCCCGACTCTTGTTGTGCTGATGTCTCTAAACTGTGCTCTTTGTATTGTAAATAAACTGTATATATTGTACAAGTGCGTTAAGTAACACCCAACCGTGTACACGTCCTTCGCCCTTATCATAAACAGTAGCCACAACAACGCTACAGATATGTAATACTTTCTTATTTTTTCTTTAAATTATTCTTCTTGTTCTCCGATGTTACCATCACTGTCCGGTAGGTAATTAAGAAGAAGGCGATATATAAAACCTAATCTTTGTCGAACTTTCATTGGAAGATAAGTAAATCCAGAACAAACCGAATGGTCGCAGTTGTTCCGTCTAAAAAATGTTCTCGAACTTAACGGAAGACCTAGTTTTAGAAAACTACGTCATTTTAAAGCGTTATAATTAAAATTAGGATACTTTATACCTACCAAGAAATTCCACAATAAATTGTATTATAGAAGCTAGAAACAAACAGTGATTTGTTGTCCGAACTTCCACTTGTGAGTTATAGTAAGTTAAACTGACCATAGGAAAACTTTTTTCGGTCAAAGCATACCGTTGCGATAGGAAATTTAGGTAAAAAATCGAATCACTTTTTTAAAATTAAATTTAAGATTTGCAACAACAGGAGCTGAATAAAAGTAGAAAAAATTAAGTTTTAGTTTCATAGATTAATCCTAGTACAGATATCCAACTCTATAGGAAAAATTTGTGCTCAATGCTGATTGGCTGCTGTATATTAGAAAATTTAAAACCTTGGCCTACTACTTTAAATTCCTAAATATCATTCAAATCATTCAATGTGTGAAGTGCATTTGGTAGATTATTTTTTGGTGTTCTGATAATTGAAACAAAGTTCAATACACGCTGAGTCGAAGCAATCATCTGTAAACTTTGCATTTTGAACATTATTCTTACACTAATCCGGCCTTCAGAAGAGTAAATAGATAAGCTGTTTCAATAATAACAACATAAAATGGAAATTTAGTTGAATCAGAAATTTATGAAGATTAACCAAATATTACTGAGAAAGCTAAGGTGCCTTGTACCAGTAATAGTAATATCGTAATGATGTTTTCACAAAGACACAACAAGTTATAAATAAATGCAATCATTACTATATTTTAATGTGCAAAGTGTTTTTAATATTCTAAGTTGGCTTTGGAATTTTCAAATTGTTAGAGTTTTATTTTAAGTATATTATTTACACACAATATACAAAACCATATGGTCATTTCGATGGGTCTTCATCTTTAGATGTGGAATGATAAAGATTGTTTACTTTGTAATGTTCATATGGGTTTATTATTGTATTAAAGTTTAGAACTTTTCAAATTTTGAATATTCATTATTCTCGGGCGATTTGTATTCATATCCTAAAAATGTTCACATTTACCGAACCAATTCGCATTGAGTCTGGTATTTGTACTAGAATTTCTACAATAATTCAGACTAATTTTAATTATCAAACGGTGGGTTCAGTTGAGATCATTTATTTAACCACTTTTTTTTTGAACAAAGTTAATGTTAAACGCTATAATAGGAAAATTTAAAACACATAGCTATTTATTTCAATTTATGTAGTTGTCGAATCATAAAAATCCAAGGCAAATCAACAACCAATAATTCCATGAGAGATTATTTCAAGTCCTTGCTGGTTTTATTTAAATTATTTATATATTATTTAAATACCTGCAATAATTTTAAATATGTTGAATTCTCTGGAAAAGCGGCGTCCAACACGCGGCCCGCGTTCCGCATGCGGCCAAAGACACGTTCCAATGCGGCCCATACGCCAAACCTTTTCATTTCTGAGAGGGGGTTTTTGAGTCTTTATTAATTATGCATCATTTCTAGAAAGTGGGCTGTGCATAGAAAAAAGACGACTAGCTTGGCTTTAATATTACCACTGACAAGTTTAATTACTTATAAAAAAATATATGAAAAGAAAAATATTGCTGTTTTAAGTCGTACTTGCAGATGGCGACAAATACCGGTACACTTTTCATCCTAATATCTCGAGAACAGTAAGGATTAGAGAAAAACTGATTACACCGTTGGAGTGAACATAAAATTCTGCTCTAGAAACAGTGATAAAAAGTCAAGGACAAGAAAATGATTTTAACTATTTTAAAAATTCGAGCTGCTCGAATATCTCGACGAGCCTTAGGGTGCATTCCGTTACACGCGAGAGGCGGTGAGCTTTTTTTTATGTATTTAAAATTGATGGTTAGAAGCTAGGCTTACTGTTGTATCGAAACAGACCGAAGGCGGAGGCTCAAGGTCGTGTGAGCGAATTTAGAACAGTCTAAATCATGTGTAACTGAATGCACCCTAAAACCTAAGAGGGCGATTCGAGCTCGAGTTTGAGAGATAAAAGCTCGAGCTCGAAATTTTCAAGAATGTTGAGCTCGAGGTCGAAAGCTATACCTAAGTACTATTACGTATCAAAATTTGATTATAGAGCTGACCAATCATATTACAATACATTTCGCGCCAGAAACGTGCTGGGTAGTCTGATGCTCATAGTTTATGCCAGTTATGAAAATGTGTTTTCTTAGTGTGTGTTTGTATTTTCTGCTTTTAGATCATTTTACTGTCTTTTTTATTGTATGTTCAGTTCTTAATGTGTATTTAGGTTCATTTTAAGGTACCAATGGGCATTATCTGCCCGATTATTTTTTTGCAGAAATGAATACTAAATGATTTTTTTTGTTGTTTTTGTTTCGATCCCTAATTTTTAAATTTAAGGATGACCACAATTTAAAATGTCGATAGATAATGATGTCATGTTTGCGTATGTGTTGAATCTGTGTGCTTGACGTGCTAAACTGACATTGAATGATTGTTGCCTGCAACTTCTTTTACTTGTTTTCGGTGCGGTTATTGGCGATTAGGCAACGTTGTATCCCTAGCCAACCGAAACCCAACGAAGTACTACGGAAACCTACGCGTGTGACGTCACAAAATATTCAATACTTTTACGTTCAATAATTAATATAAAATTCAAGCAAGCATGAATAAAAATTTCAATTAACCTATTAGACTTCAAATTTATTATTCTTCGTCATAGCATCATTGAATGTGCAGAGTTCCTTAGGGCTCATAATGCCCGTTGTCCAACATTACTAATGGTTTCCGTATGTTCTTCAGATATTGCAAAACTTATATTAAGATTTAGGACGCGTAGAGTTCAGAGTCAAGATGCAGTCTATTGAACGAACTCCAATGGTGTTCTAGTTCTGGATCTCCCTTTAATTCTTTGCTCGACGAGCATTTATGAAAATCCCATATGTGTTTGTACTTCATACCCAAAAAATGACCTGAGTCAAAAGTACAAACACTTCGGTTTGAAAAATATTTAGGTACAAATACAAAGTACCTACAGATTTTTTTTAAAAGTACTCAAAATGTATTTGTACCTAAACGTACTTTCTTTTTAAGTTCATACGCAGCTCTGAAATCAACTTAAACTGTTATTCATTTCATTTGCACTTTAATAACATTGTAAAACACAACTCACTGTTAAAATATTATTAGCTTGACTGCAGATATCCTTAGAAATACAATAATAAATATTACATTCTTTATATTAGTAATAACTATTAGTAATTAATTTAAGTTTTTTTTGACCAATTGCAGTTAATTAAACTATTTGAAAATTTAACAATTAATTCATAAAATACAAATAAATAATAATTAACAATATGCATTATTACAATATCAGTTAATTATAAGTAGTTATATTAACTTAAGAAGATAGGGACAGAGATGGTGAACCTATGGTACACGTGCCAATGGCACGTTTGAAAATTTTTATGGCAAGCAAGCCAATCTTCAATTTATTAATGTTTTTAATCTTAAGTGTAAGCAATGCGTCTGGAAATATAAATAATATTTGATAATTTTAATTTTTTTAATTATTTGGATTTTAGAAAAATTATTGATGTTTTTCGCACGCGCACCCATAAAGGTTCACCATCCCTGTAATAGAACATTTTCAGGTAAGTGTATAACATATCAGATGATATTATAATAAGTACCTAACTATTTTATACAAAATTTTAATACAATTTACATGCCCAGTCAAGCTGAGCATAAATTATTTTATTAAAAAAAAAAGAAAACTAATAAAACAAAACAATTATAGTTTTGAATGTTTTAATATATCAGGCAGATAGTTCATTGTACCTGTCATAGAAAGTATATTAATGCAATAATACTTTTTGTTGGCATCATATTACAGAGATTTTGATAACACCATTAGAACTGTTATCGACTTAGAGGTATCTTTAACCACAGTAGAAGATAACACCAACTTAGCATCGCCAAGCATTAGAAGCAGAGAAGATCACAATAGTTCCCCAAAATAATTTCGATGAATTTGTTCTTATTTTGAGGACTATTTTGAAAAGGCAGCAAAAGCTGCATAATATAGATATGACTATGTAAGGTATTTATAATGATTTTATGTATCTTTAATATTAGATCAAACACCTGTGTGATATTGAGGAATAAAGTTAAATGTATTTATGTCATGGGTAGTTTTATAGAAGAGCAGTGAGCTTATCGGAAATAGGTAGATAATTTATCTACGCTATGATAAATAGATTTTTCCAGTAATTATGCATAATATTATCCAATTGAATAAATATATAAGAGTGTATTAAAGCTTCATGGTTTGATCAAATAGTTTTATGTAGCTTTTTAAATTTATTCAAATTTTCATTCATTCGATTTTCCAATATTCCAGTCTATATATTTAATAATTCATAATGCAGTGGAATCCGAGATACGAATTTAATTCGCGTTCCAGCATTGAGCTCGTATCTAGAAAAATAAACTTTCTCAGTGAAAATAATGGAAATCTAGTTAGTCCGTTCCGCATCTACAAAAATATCCCCTCCTCACAAAACTGCTCCTGAATGGAAATGAACAAGTAAGTCAAAAAGTCGCAGCACAACAGCACATCCTAGTAATCCCAGCAGAATATTCTCTCAGTCAGAAAAAGTGAATAAAAATTCTAATCGCCCCACCAGGAATTCTCTCTCTCCCCAACGCGCCCACAAAACTAAGTGGGACCTGGGGCAGCCCGCTCCGCTCTTCTTAAGAATATGAGAATAATACCCCGATGTAAGAAGATTCTGGGTCGGAGTCACGTAACTTTGTTTTAGTTCCAGGCTGTTACAAAAAACTTATGCCACACTATATTGTCATTACATGCGCTCACAAACTGCTCTATTAGATCTATTAGAAAAAAAAACACATACTAACAACCTGCCCATTATTTATTCAAGAACAATCCTGGGACGCCAAGTGCTCAGTGAATATCCCTCCACTGCCGTTTTATCATCCCAGGTACTACTATTTGTTATGTGGGTGGCTCGTACTCTTTATTCAAAACAATGCTTGTACAGAGACACATATTTCGCTCATTCTTTCCTCGTATCTCGAATATCTCATATATAGCTGTGGTTCCACTGTATCTGGTAGTATCTTATAATTAATCATATTCTATAGTGTTTTGGATATTATGCATAACCGCCGGTGATTCAGTACAATTTTCCTTAATCTCTAGTGTTACATCAGAAGCCTTAGATTTCCTAAATCTGGTAATTATTATTAGAGTCGGATTGACGCATGGGCCATCGTAGACCATATATATCTCAGGGCGCAGTTTTAAAGCAATTACAAAATGTTAATAAGAATGCGGAAATGTATATTTGTACCTTCTTTTTTTTTATAAACTTAAGTGGGTAACAATTATGCACAGGGACGCTATGCGGTCACCATATAGGTATCGCTCCGATTGCAATGCAGATTTTAAGAGAAGAAATGCCCTTACCTTCCCTTAGGGCGTCAATTCATTTTTCCCCTAGGGCATGGGCCACTCGTTTATAAATCCGGCTCTGATTATTCCTCCAAAACGTAAAATTAAAATATTCAATTATATCTGAGCTTTATTCTGCTTACTACATAATAATAAAAACAAAAGAAAAAAAATTGTGAGGCAAGGCAAGCAAGGCTTTGTGTAAATAAGAAACAACTTTGCAATATATGTAACAAGCAGTTGTTATTCTATTTATATGTATATAATGAACATACAAAATAACTTGTAACTTATAATTTGTAATTTGTTGATTTCGAAATCATTTTGGTTGTTTAGAATATTGTCTAATGCACTTGTCGGATTGATAATTTCCTGATAATAATTGCTGCTATTTGACTATAGAAAAAGCTTTCAAAAAGAAAACGAGTTTAGGTTAGTGCTGGTCTTCAATACAAGATTTTTCAAGATCTCGACAAGATCTTAAGCAAGATTCCAGACAATATTGAGATCAAGATGAGACATTAAAAGTAGAGACAATACCAAGATTACATACTCAATATCTTGAATCTTGATGGGATTTTGCCTTGTTGACTTTTTTCCTTTTAAATTGCCACTTAATTGTTTTAAAATTCTACGCTGTGCAAGTTAGTATACGATAAGGTCACTGTATTTTATTTTAGAAATTACCACCGGCAATTTATGGTAATTTAAATTAATTGCGTTGCAATCCACATCTCTATAATATTTTCTAACTGAATCTGTAGCTGTATTTAATTATGCAGCACTTACGCGCCGATGATGACTATGCAATGGGTCTATAGAAAAGGTTACATTTCTGTTTAAAAACATTCAATATTCTGAGCAATTGCAGAAAAAACTAAGAAGTAGCTGTTAGACCGTGGAACTGAAAGTTTAGATGCCCAGTATACATGTCAAAACGAGGAAAATCAGGGCTCGCTGTGCCGGGGGTGCCCCGCATCCCGGAATTCGAAGGCCCCGTTGTGCGCTACCTTGGCGCGCCGCTGAGGAGAATAGCACGCGAAACATGTTAAAGAGGGTAGTGGCTATGAAAAAAACAATACGTTTCTTCTGCGAAATGAATTCAAATTTTGAAAAATGTCAATTAAATGATCAGGATATTTTATTGATCAAGAAATAGTGAACTTGGTTCTAAGTTCTTTTTGCAACGTTTCAACGCTTTTATGTACAGAACAGACTGCAACGCAATCCTTAGTTGTAGTCACATTTAATATGCAAATAGACAAAATTGAGACACAAATGATGAAGTTGGATCAGTTAGAAACAAAAAGGCCTTCGTTACGATGTGTGCCGAAAGGCAAGATTTTCAAGATACTGTTGATAGATCGTGATTGAGATCAAAATCAAGGAGATACCATCGAGATTTTTTTCGAGACGATAAAAGATTGACCAAAACCTCGTATTGTCTCGCACGATCCAGCACTAGTTTAAATTGCAACGATAAAATATGCAATTAATTTATAATTAACTTATACATTAATTTATTACTATACTTATTTAATTTGTGATTTTGCATATTCAGATATGTACTTAACAACTATTCATACTATATGTATATTAGAATTCCTTTTGTGTGTAATATGGCAATGTAGCGTATAAACAGATAAAGCAGATAAAGCATTTATATATATTAAAAAATATGTGTCAAATAGTGGGCGAGCAGTTTTTGCTACAAAAACAAAAACCAATAAAAACAGCGTGATAAGCATTTTAAAATCTGCGCAAATGCAATTTACAATTTTTACGAAAGCGCACTTCACTTGACAGCAATTGTATTTGCAGTTTAATCGATTATTTAGTATTTGGTTTAGCTATCTATCTATCCACTTGCAAATTTTAATTTTCTGTTTTATACTTTCATTGATATTATTTATATATAAGTTATGTATATATATATATATATTGTTTTTTTTTCAAGCGCTCCCATTCCTAATCAAAATCTTAAAAAGCTCATTTACTTTCGAACAGATATAACTCCATGTTAGCGCTGTGACTACTTGTGATCACAGTAATAAAACTTTTTTTTAAATTTCATTGCCGCCTAAACTGTGCCTATCGTTTTACTTTTTTGAATTCCGATTTACTTTCACTATAGCATTTATTTCGAGTTGAAGAAAAAATTGTAAATTCGTCCACAAAACGCTCAGGTTGAATTTTGTGGAAATATCGAATACCCTGGCCGTAATCTGTCACGAGCCAAAGCATTTTTGCCAAATTTTGAGAGTTTAATCGAAAATGATTCTCTTAATATTGCCCTTTCCTTAAAACATGCAAATATATGCCTTAGTTAAATCTCATTTACTGCTGTACAGCAGAAAAAAACTATTCGCCATGTAAACGAGCCTCTTAACAAGAAATTTTCTCATGATACTTTTTCGGAACGAATGAAAAAACATTCTTTTAAAGACTCTTTAAATATCTACTATGTTATGTATATGTATCAATAGCAATACATTATTATAATTATATCCTATCTTTATATATTACACGGTCACTAGAAATAGCCAAAATGATGGAAGTAATATAGATAACGAAACGACTCCGCGCTGATAAAGAGGTATTGTAAGTAGAAGTAGGTATTTTTACCTATGCAGTGTTCTTTTATAAACCAGTGATTAATCTAAGACATAAATGCTTTGGTTTCAATTCAAGTCTCATTTGGTTTTGATAAAACAAGAGAGGTACGATATGAACGAAAACCGATGAATCTCCAACATCCATAAATATAATTATAGCTCTAGCCTTACACCTAGCCTCCATTACACTTTCAATTATACATTATTCTGTCATAAACCTATTCATTTTTAGCACAGCCAACTCATTTCAAACAAATCTAACTGAATTGTTAAATATTGTATCCATTCGTTTTCAAATATAGAATTTAGCTTTACACGTATTTTGTATATGTATTTATATAATTCTTATCTAATACACGATATATTAATAAATATTAGAGTAGTGAAGTGTATAATAACCATAACGCATTGATTTGATTTTGAGTGGGTATTCTAAACCGGTGTATAATGATTGATTATACGAAATATATTCCAGTTACGTCGTTTCTAGTTTCGCATCATTCGCAATAGTTTAACCTGTATTGCTACTTTTACTTTTACTGTTGTCAATATGATTATTGTGCTTAATGGTTTGGCTACTGTCGTTATTACAATAAATTATATAATATATAATTTGTATATAAATTACTGTATAATTGTGTTAGGACAGTATCCATGCTCGTGACCAGAGCAGTAAATCCTCGGCGAATGTGAACTGTCCCATATACCTGGACCACATCGCATGCAGAGACCAGATAAGGTACATGGTATTTCCCTCAATTGCCGAAACTGATGCAATAAGCCTCGTGCCTTCCTCGCAATCACCTCACCATCCATATACATAGCTAAAAACAATTATTACATGAATTATATATTTTTAATTATAAACTTTGACTAGGAATCGTGCTGATGATTTATTTTACCCACCTAGAGAACTGAAATGTAGCAGCATTTCATCTGCACGCAGATCCTGTGCAATCACATCGTCAGCATATACACAGATTATCGCCAAGCAGAGAAACAAATGGAAATAATCCGTCAAATAGTTGGCCCAACAAGCTTCCCACATGCGTAACGCCACTGCTTCGGTAAACTCCCGCTTGAAACATCTACAAAAATGCAAGTTAAGATCTCTCTTAACTGAAAGTCAACAACTAGACAACTTACAATAAAATCCATCGATGACAAAACAACAACTCATTGGCATCCTTGTGCTTCTGCAGATGCTGGTGAAATTTAGGTACCATAATTTCTACAAGTTCCCGTAAATACTTCAAACATCTGTCCATATCCTTGTCGGTTGGAGTTGCCACAAACACAGCGCGTTGCATCAACCCGACAAAGCACCAAAATGCTGCAACCTCATCCCGAAGTTCAAACAAAACCGGCGCTAGCAAATCACTCATGCCTTGGGTATAGCCCAAAGCCGGGTTGTACACAGCATAGTTCAATAAAATATTTTTCATCACGTCCAGATTCGGATTATTGTCTCCTGCAAAGAACGGGTTACCCCGATCCGTACGGACGACGTCCTTCTCCACAACGCTTTGCACTTTCCGTTTGAACTGCATAAGATAATTGCCAGTCATTTCAAGCCTTCTTCGCGTTATCTCATCATACTCCTGTCGTCGAATATCCGCAATTTGAATGCGTTCTATGTACGTACTTTGATACGGATAACAGTGCAAGAGGAAGGGCCACACTTCTTTCCGGAGATCTCTTTCCATGCCTGCGAAGAAGACGGCTTTGCGTAACGTCAAGTCATCTTCCAATTGACCAGCTTCATTGAATAAAGACCGGAAAATGTCTGCAGTTAACTTTCCCACTTGTCCTTCTTCAGGGTGTAGCTCCAAATCAGAAACTTCCGCTCTACAAACCATGAAATGCCGATAGGGGAGGTTCTCCTCTGGGCCTTTGGCATATTTAATACTGTGCAGAAGTGAATGCCACTGATGCAAGACTTGCGCCAGATGATCCAAGCCGCCATGATGGAAATGCAGGATTTTGTACTGGCTTTCCCGCGACGCTACGACTAACTGCCCACACGTGCAGTTCGCATCATTGAAGAACATGCGCAGTGAACGCATTTGGGACAAGTCGACGCTGAACCTGCGACACTTGTGTTGGTTTTTCGTGGGAAGGATTGGGGAGCAAGAGGCGCTTTCAGGAAAAGTGAGGTTATGTTTCTGGGCAAGGAATTCTGGACTGAACCAGTTGCATTGGCTATCGTTGGATGTCACAGACTCGGACCGACTAAACTCGAATTTCTCTAAGGAGTCGCTGATGCCTTTCACACTATCGGGCGTTGTAATGATCTCAATGTCAGGATTCGAGATTTCCACGTTAATGTTGATGATGGAGTTCTTTTCTATACTGTCAGTGGACGACACCGATTCTTTATCAGTATCGTTGATGTAGTTTAGAAATGGGTTTGTGCTCTTAAACTCGGCATGCATGATGCCATCCACGCTGCCAACGCTCATGGGTCTATTGTCGTCGCAAGAATCCAAGGAGTTAAGGCTTTCTACACTAGTTTGCTTGGAATAGTTATAGACATTCTTAGTTGGTGATGGTTGCAGGGTGTGTGGGCATTTCCTCAGGGTAGTGTTTGGTATCCAAGTGAGCATCAACGTCGGCCGCTTGGCATCGTTATATTGATCGATAAATATTTTCGTGGTGACGGTTAGGTAGCCAGGATGGTGGAGCACATCCGTGTCTTGGCGCATAATGGCTGGCGGATGCACGCACACATTATTTTTACAGAATAGCACTTCGTTGTCTTCATAGTTGGTGAATTTCTCGTTCTCGTTTTCACCGCCGAGAATGTAGGTGGACGCGCGCCGCAAGATGCTGCTCAATGGCATTTTCCCGAATTGCGAATCCGTGCGGAGATATTCAGTTCAAATGTCCGTAGATTTTTTTTACTTGAGCCTGTGGAAGGCAGACATTGCATTCCTTATGAGAAACGGATAAGTTTGGCAACGAGCACGAGTCGCGGAACACCTCTCGATCGCACTACACCGCACCGCATATCGTGAGGAATTTCGAGGGTCTTATCTTCACAACAATATTCGTCGAGACTAAGGTTTCAACCCACACTCGTTGTATTATTGATTTTTCCGATTTGCTTTCCACCGTCTCATGCTGCGTGCGGTCTGATTGCATTTGACACGTACTGCGCGTTGGCACTGCTATGTGCATGCAATTATATGCTTGGATATGGGAATAGTTATTTACTTAAATTGCTTGCTGCGCGTTTATAAAAGCAGGACATTGGCGATAAAATATTTAAGTAGGTTGAGGGACGTAAGTGCGTATTCAAGTTTTCGAGGAATCGACGCGTATGGCGACATCTAGCAATGCTTGGCGTACATTCGCTAGAAGCAGGTTGTTATCACACCAGGAATACAAGGGCATGAAAGGGTATCAACATAGATGTCGCATTGCAAGACAATTCTGAGTAATTTATATAACTGTTTCTTTGACTTATGTTGAGGGATTGCTTAAATCCATTACTGTTTTCTTCATATTTGCATATGACTAAGAAGTTATTCTAATACAAGAAGGTAACTGTGAGTGAATTTTAATTTTATTAACAACATTTAGGCACATATTAGTAACAAATTAGGTGTAAACCCATTAATACATTATAAAAATAAAGTCGCCACAGTTTATAATGCGATATCTTGAAATATTATATACAGGGACGGAACAAGACGTTAGTCAATCATTGGATACATTTTATACGTAATTAAAAATACTCGGATTTTTAAAAATATTATCAATCGATATAAATATTATGTCAATAGAACTATAAACATTTTAAATAGATATGTATGAGTTAAAGTATGTGTAGTATCCGCCCCTGAACTTTAAAATAGAATCCATTAAAACATAGATAGTACAATCGATGGTTATTTTCCTGGACGCATTATACAGTTTTTTTTAAAGATATAATAAAATGGCACATTAATGGCAACTGGTTATTATATATCATATACATATCTTATTTTCCTCGCTATTTACTAAATAAATTACTAAATGTTAGTTACACATACACAGAGTGCATGTTTGCAATCTTTGCGCAATTTGCTCGATGTGCTCAATTTGTTCATTTACGTTATTTAAAATTATTTTTGGTAATAATATTAAGTCAGACTTTGTTTATTTTCGAGTGTCTCTTGCTGTATAATCTATTGCTGTAATCAATAGTGTCTTCTATATGGAGCTTTCTTGTAAGCTGCGCGGGTGTCGTACTCTTCTTTCACAATTTGGAAGAAACTGTATACTACCAGCCACATGTAGATGTATATAACTGTAACAAAATCAAGTATTGTTAATAATGTTTTATTATTTATATATCTAATTGGAAGCATAACAAGAATTTTGTGAGCAGTAAAAAATATTTATTGCAGAAGGAACAAAATCTTTATCCTCATTTTTTATTTTCTCGAACTCGCTTATATTTTTCAAACATAGTTAATGTTTTAAAATCGAATCTTGTCATCGTGGAGTCCGCGGCACTGCTATTGTGAAATTGCAAACGGCCAATAAACTTGTCTAGAACGCCGTTATAGTCAATTTGTGTGCACTCTAGCCGCCAATTTTTTTGGCTTTTGTCTAGGACAAATTCCCAAAGAAAGAGATATTTTTAAAGATAAAAATTCAATTTTTGTTCCATAATCAAGTATATATATAAATTATACTTTATTCTATGAGCAATAGGAGTCGGCCCAGGGACCTCCAAGTTAAATTGCGAGTCATGCGAGATGCACTACGTCTGGCAGGTGATCCGGTTGAAAGGATAATCAAAGGTAACGAAATTAACAACAAACACAACAAATCAATGAAATATTGATTGCTGATTTTAATAAAAAATATCAATGTTGCAAACTCAAATTTAGGCAAAAACTCAAAATTGGGTCATGTGGGTTTCAAAGATTAAAAAAACCCTATATTCAACACTTCTTCTTAATCTTCTATGGCAATACAGCCCAAGTTGATTCGTGGCCGACAAACTTTTTCCCCGCCCAACCGGGTCTCGATTGTATTCATTGCAGATGCAAGCACATCACCTTTTTCAGAAATTGGGGAATGCGTGAGGTGTGCGAGCTTTTATTAACCGGTCACAAGGCTTGTATACTACACTTACCGAAAGTAATTAATCCTAATATTAGGAATATAACTCCATGGGCAACGAAACCTTCGATGAAGAAATTAATTGATGTGTAGAGGACAGAAACCAGAAGACCAATGGACAGCATTAATCCGCAGACGACCCATGGGAGCAACAAAAAAAAGTTGCGCTAAAAAATAATAATTCATAATGTTAGAGGTATTCTTCTTTCCCTTATGGCACAAGAGCCCTAGTTAGGCCTAAGCATAGGCATATTACGGAGATAAGTTGAAATCCCATCACCCAACCCTCTTCCTTGTTTAGGAATTTAAACATGCGTGAGAAGTGCGACTTCTTAGTAATTGCTTTTCGCGGGGATTGAACCCAGGCTCTCTTATATTATTAAAAACATTATTAAATAGAATAAATTTTATATTGAGTTCTATCTTACCTTGATAATGCCAATTAATAGTAAAATAGAAATTAAAATTGTCATGGCGAAGTTCACTACCACTATGATCCTGACTATCCATTTTGGTAACCAGTCAATGACAATGGTTCGCAGGTCAACGTTAACAGTGAAGATAACAACGATACCAACTATTGCAAGGATCTAGGAATCAAAATTAAAAAGTATTAACAAAATTTTAATTTGTTATACCATATTTATCATCCATAGCTTAATGTATTACTCACAATTGCTGCAATACCAGCTACAATGCTTCCTGTCCTTAAGGAGGAACACCCACAAAATGTCTTTAACACTGGCATCTTGCAATCTCGTCAAGATATTTACTCTGCAAACATATAAAATCCGTCAAACAATAGCACTTAGTACATTTTTATTTGAACATATCATTGGAACCATTAAAACAACATGAACGCTAATCATTTAGTCCAAAACTCTGTGTTTTGCTGAACTTCACTTCTATATAATCTGTAGAATCAAGGTAAATGCAAGGGTCACCCTACAATGGTTCCTAGGACACTTTGAGATTAAAGGAAATGTACAGGCAGATGCTCTGGCACGTAAAAGTGCAACAATTATAATAATAGGTCCAAAATCCTTTTGTAGAATAGAAATTCACACTATAAAATACATATTCAGATTGGAAGAAAAAGTGATAAACAGCAAGCACTGGAACTTACTCCCAGGGCTTAGGCAATCAAAAATGTTCCATGAAATTTTACACTAAAAAGACATCGATGAACGCACGATGGGCAGTAAAACAGGCTTAGAACTCTGACCGGATTCATAACTGGACACATCAAACTCAATGAAAAAACTAGAAATACAAGATATCAAGACGTGTAGATTCAGATGTGTCGAAACCCACTACACATCGTTGGAAAAACTGGAAAAACTTTGAAATCGGGAAAAAGAATGAACTTTTTAGGCAAGTTAGAACTCACCGGAATATCATAAATGATACAGATATATATAATTCCTTATCTAGGATGCAGATTATGTTATATCTAAACACATACATATCAATATTATTGTATTTGTGTATCAATATTAGATTCCTAAATTATTTATCCGATCGGCATGAACCTTTGGAAAGTTGTTGAATACCCTTCCTGGAAGATTGACATAAATAGACAACCCTAACATCAACGGGTGTGCAGGTTGACTATAGAGATGAAATGTGTGCGTACCATATTTGTTTCAAACCGGGACGTTCAATTCAAACCAAATTCAATACACATACAAATTGTGATCTAAAAGAAAGCGTAGAGAAGGTAAATCACTCCTTAAACAATTTACCTAAACAAATAAAGCAATTTCATCAAATATTGGTACACATGTTTACTGATACCAGCTTTTACTCCGCCAAACCAAGTCTCACTGGTCTTGCAGCATATATTTTGCATATTACAGAGATAAGTTGAAAAGCGATCGCCTAACACTCCTTCTTGTTCAGAATGGGGAATGCGTGAGACGAGATCTTATTTGCGGGTCCTCTACGTTGACGCGCAGATGCGCTTATCAATGCACCATACACTCCTCCACAACACATAATACGTATGACCTCAAAAAATGTAAAGTAGCTAAAACACTAATTGCATTAATGGTGGGGGGTATGGCTTGACTATTCTAAAAAGCAGAAATAATGGCCATAGAGATCTGCGCACTACATAACATCTATAAAAGGTAAAAAAAAGCAAAAATTCTCATCGCTACAGACTGCCAGACAGTAATATGGCAAACATCGGCCTGAACATTTCAATCTAAGACTGCCTGGAACTACAAAAAAACCTTCAAGAGAACAGGCTTATCCTAGCCTGGGTGCCCGCCCACCAAGGCATTCAAGGTAACATTACAGCAGACGCACTCGCAAAAGAAGGTACAAGGGATCCTTTTATAGAACCAGAACCAACATGATGCTTGTCTAAAGCCACGTTGAAAAATATGATCCGGCAAAGATAAAGGCGTAATAAAAAAGCCTTCTGGAGAGACAAACGGAGTTTCAGACAATCCAAAAATTTGATTGCTGTCTCCAGTAAGTACTTGCAACAAATTCTCTCCATTGACAAAGAGGACCTCAGACTCCTAACAAGACTGTCACTGCTGGGAGGTGAGTTTTTAACAGCTACCTACATAAAGAGTAAGTCTTCAAAAGACATTGTTAATTTCGGATATAATTATTAGGATAACTTGAATGGTCTTAGCACAATAGACGCTAAAGTGTTGCAGTGCATAAAGTCAGCAAAACCTGACTGTAGACCATTGGAAAAACACTGGAAGTACACTTGCATCAACGCGCGACGGGTAAAAGACAGTATATACTTGAAAATCAGCATGTTATCACATCCATTGCCGTAGATAGGAGAGTGGGGCAAAGAGAAGCACGGGCGCAACACCCGGGAGACGCCAAAATCTATGTTTTCAAATTATAAAAATTCCTAGCGATAGCATGGTATTTCCGGACCGCTATTAGGAAGAGGCCTGTTCGAATATTAATTTGGGTAATTATAGATTGATATCTTATCCTATCGTTGCATTTATAACTTGCAACTACATTATAAGCATGTGCAAAAACGAAACTAACTTGGAAGCAGCAAACAATAATTATATACGTCGGCGTTCCAAAAAAACAAGTGCTATCGGCTCAGTTTGCAATCGTTAACGCACCGATTTTTGTTTCCGATGAATCAACGGCTGGTTATTTTACCAATGCGTTGGCACTTGGCCAATATTTTCACATTTCAAGCAAGACCAAGCCACTGAGTCTAATTTAGCAACGTGCTGAAAATACTACTCTTCGGTTAATCATAAATTTAAAGAGGATATAAACATTGCTCCAGTTATCGAAGCACTGGGTTCATTCTTAATGTGCACATGGTTAACCAAACACTTCTAATTTAATTTTAATAATTTCGTGCATAAAATTTATTTAAAAATAGCAAGTCTATATTAAAAAAAAATGTTGTGATCAATAGTATTTTGCATGCATGATAACAAATAAATTATAATTTAATAAACTATAACTAATTTTTAAAGAGAGATTATATAAGGTAGAATGAATAAACGATCTTTATATTATACTTACTATAAAAAGTTAATTTAAAAAAAAAGTTGAAAGTTATGAAAAATATTTCTTGAACAATTTGAACGTTTCCTTCCTCTTTTGATACGAAGATAAGGTATTTATTTTTTTATATTACTTCTATTTCACACTAGGAAAACTAGAATATGTGAGTAACTAAGGAATGGCCAGTTTTGTTCATCGTATATTTGCATTGTTAGATGACCTAGACGTGTACCACGTTGCCACCCACCTCAATGTACGCAAATAAATTAGATTCGATTACGTCATTTGCTCTCCGTGACGACGATGGCATGAATAATGATTTATTTTTGCGACAGGCGTGTTATTCTTGGGTTCAATGAAGAAAAAACAAGGCGTGCTATAACCGCCTTAAAATAATCCATTTCTGAATCGATCTTTTACAAGAAAAGTTGTTACACAATCAATAAAGCAAGCAAACTATTAGTTCATTACTAAATTATTAATCAAATACAGCAGCTATCAATTATTGATCAATTGGTTGACTTCATCAAATTATGCATCACTCATCAATTTATTTCTTACTCAATCTAATTAAATTACATTCACGAGTGGCTATAACTATAACCATTCATTCTATTAACTAAATTAAGTTCATCGGGTCTCATGCACCAAATCAATCGACCAATAAATACTGTTTATGTGATTGAAATTGGTTTAGGTGCTGATAACAGAGTTTTAACGGAGCAAATGACGGTTCCGTACTGTGCACAGAGTAAACTTATTGACGAAATTAATTAAATTTAAATGCAAAATGAATGCTTAGTGCTAGCCAAGCAAACACTATGCAGCACCATGAAACAACTCGTTTGGCAATGCTAAATGCCATAAAGAGCGTCGGATATGTCAATGTCACAGGAACTTGACCCAAATATCTCTTTTAGTCGTCAGCACGACGTGACCCTCGCACACAATCCACTTTGCTTCTTCCATGGACATTGCTTCATAGTTAAGTTTAAGCCTTCTTGGAGATATATACAGTGTATTTCGCTTTAAATAATCAAATCACTTATATGGAAATTGATAAAGATCCAATTGAGAATTGATAATGATGAAAATAATGTTATGCTTTTATGCTAATTTCCCCATAAAATTATTATGATCTGTTTAAATCGATATTTATTGTTATATGCATAAATGTCTCTCGTTCTCTACGCCTAAAACTGTCATTTTATTAAAATATATCGAAAACTTACTGTGTATTTTTATTAACTATAAATTATACGCAAATGAAACATGAATAGCTTCATATAAAAGTAGATTTTATGGAAGCAGCCAAGTCTTGCAATATGCCATTAATATCTGACTTACATTTTCATCAAAACAATTTTCCTAAGCTGAAAAACCCGAAACCAGATGTAGTCAATTAAGTCGGTGTTCACATATCCATGGATATAATACATGTACACATGGCCTATGACGAAACGAGGATAGATATTTAAAATAGCTCTCAAGGTTTGTCTGTTTTACATGTTGCTCCATGTCAATAATACTATTGTAATATCACAAAAATTTGTTTATTACTAATAAGTTTATTTATTCATGTATTTTTTTTTATATTTGACGGTTCGCTCTTAGAATTTAATTCTCACATGACTGATATATGGGAGATCAAAATGGATCCACAGAAATTTTCCGATCGAGCTGACTTGTACATGAAGTATTCAATTAGTGGAATCGTTTTGATTTGAACATTCACTATTCATATTTATTTAAGTTCATATGTCTTCATGTTGTGTCTGTTATTTTTTTATATGTGTTAAGATTAATAATAACATAAGCTAAATTTTGATTATGATGGAAAGTGTATATATATGAACATTTAATTTTCATTCAAGTTTCTAGGAAGACATGTCTACTAATATCATGGATGATAATAAGTTTTTTCTATCACGTTCGAAATGCTCCTCAACCAGTTCATGGACTGCTTACTGCGTATGCGTTAGATATAATCGTTCGGTAAGTGCTAGTTTTGTGACTGCGCGTTGGAAATCGTTGCAAATCAAAAATCATATGCTTAAAACATCAAAGCAGCTGCGACTCTGAAACAATGCAAGATTTAACTGACTGTTTAGCTAAGGAGGCTATGCTGCATTCTATGGTCAAGTTAAAAACCCGGAAAATGACAAACGCGCATGCTTCTCTCCGAGAACTATTTGAACGGTTCACAACCAGTAACACACACAAGCGTTCATTCGGTATGTTGGAAAAGTGGATTTTTAGTCATGTCAGTTCTATAACTGGGCGTATGTCATTGCAAAACAATTATCATACTACGCATGCGCATCAATTCCGGAACTGGCAGTTCATGCGTGTTGGAAAGAACCTAATGAATGTACTTAAAACTACAATCACTAGCATTATAGCATTCAAAGCAGGAATTTATGTATTTACGGTGTATAGTTTTTCTCCTCCATCATGTTGGGAGTTTATATTGACGCATTATGTGGCGATAAACATTTTGGTTCATAATCCAATATTCAATCTAATCGAGCTGTAAACTTTCAGTTTCTATACAGAACTGAAGAAAGTCATAAAGCTAGGCAAATACATCCATACCCTTGAGCTAAGAGCTTGCAGACACAGAGTGCGCATGATCTCCGATAGAAAAAATGGTCACTGATTACTATATTTACATATCCATCAATTTGGCCTATGACGAAACGAGGATATATGAAATAGCTCTCAAGGTTTGTCCTTATATATTGAATAAGTAATATTACAAAAAATTGTTAATTACCACTACTAATAAGTTAATTAATTTCATTCTAGAATCAAAAGTACACAATAAATTTTAAATGAATATGTGAGTTTTCTTTGGTTTTCTCGATATCCTGGCTAAAGGAAAACAAAAATTAGTCGAGCTATCATCAACGAAACGTATCCAGCTTGACCATAAGTTAATTTGTGACTTATTACGCGAGCCGTAGATAGACAGCAATTTCCGTGCAGACATAATTAAGATTAATGAGTTTAACCTGAATTTCCATCAAATAAAGCGCCGCCGAGCCGCCAAAAGCCCGCACAACGCAATTTATTCCGACGTCCGTTCATGTTAGCGTTTCTTGCTTTATGCTCTATTGGTCAGTTTATGGTTTAAGTGAAAAGTTATTTCTTAGGGAATTTTATAGACATTATGTCATACCTATTGCAGAAACACAGATGGCTACTGGATTCTTGATATTTGTAACGGAATTTGTAATAAATGCAATAATGTATCAACGACGTACAGTAAAACAACGATGATATCATCAACAAAAAGGGGGAAGAATAAATAAATATTTGCATCTACAATATAAACATTATATTATATTAACATGGGTTAAATATAAATGATAAATTTATTTGTACTATATATGAATCAGCAATATTTTGTTAGCTTGAATATTTATTTATTTCCTTCATTTCTTTTTTTTGTTATTTAATTTATATTTAGCACATCCGTTGGTGCTTCAAACGACGTTAACGACGATTCTTAAGATAAATAAGCAACCTTGACCTGCTTCTTCAATAGTCTTCAGTCGTATTATCGAAAATCGAATTTAATCTAGATATTTGCAGAAGATTCTAAATATGAAGCATACAAATTTCTTTGTTGAAAGCAAGAGATCTTCGTATTTGATAATAATTCATTGTCACGAAAGAAGTGTTAACTATTTTGTTTGAATTTCAAGCAAAAAATTAATCAAGCAAGAATAATTGATACAAGTTATTTGATTTTTATAAATTTTATTCTAAATAAATATCCTTCAAATGGCAAAACGAGAGATTCTTATTGATCCGCTCCAAGAACTAGCTACCAAGCTTATAACATTTCAATTCCTTGAAAACAAACAACAGAGTTGATCATTTCTAAATTTAGCAGATATTGATAGATGCACGTATAATAAAAAACAAATTTACCAAAGAAAAAAATAAAAAGTTGAATATTTACCTCAAAAGATCAGGCTTAGTCTTAACTTCCTCCCAACAATACAAATATTAAATACTTTTATTAAATAAACAACAATTAGAACAGATGTACACAATTAACTTATTTATTCGTATAACTATTCAAATGAATTCGTTTAAAACAACCAAGTTTATCTATCAATGATTTCTAAAGTTTTTGCCAACCGAGCAAATCCGTGTTATCTTTGCAAAACTAACACGAAACAAAAATATTTTGAATGATTTAGTGGCACTTTCGAGCGGTACTATTACGTGCAAATCGGTAACTAGGTGCGCAAAGTTCGCTGCTGGCTGCGTACGCGTGCGATTTGGCGAGAAATCGAAACGCGCAGATCGAGAGAACCGCGAAACTGTCACACCAGTAGAAGCAGAAGGAGAAGTCGTCGGACGTAGTTAGGTAGTTAGTTACCTTGCCTAGTTTTACTGCTTATGGTGCACATCGTGCTTACTTGCTATTACTATTTACTTTATTGCACTTTGTGTACAGTATTGTTGCTAACAAGTGCTATGGCAAATAAACTGCGAAGTGTGCAAAACTATTGCGCTTGAAATTCAAATGCAGAGCCAACACTTTTCAGAGTCAAGCTCAATAATAAATAATTAGGGAATAACAACAAGTTTTTATGTAGTTTCCATTTTTTTTTATATAAAGGAATTGAATGATCGTTTTTAATATTAAAAGTTAATACTAATAAATCTACAGAATGAATATTCTAAATGAACTTTTAACATAGGCAACTTCTTATGCTTCTTAATTTGAAAACTTTTGAATGTTAAAAGATCTTTTTCAATAAACCTTAGGATATGATTAATGAATTTCAAATATTATTAACATTTTTTTTTCATTTCACATAGATATTCGTATTTACAGTATATATAAAATGAAACAATGTGTGAAATAATTAAGATTACAAGATTAATCAAGTTTGCAATGAACACAAAACAATTGATTATTGATCTATCAGTTTAAAATGCTGTCAACAGCACACAACATCAAAATTCGCAATGTTCCGCAACAGATAAATCTTGGTTTATAACTGCTTCTAGCTGTTTTGTTAAAGTTTCAAATTTCTTGTGTATTACATTCTTACTGTGCATTTTGATTTTCATACAAAATGCGGTTCGGTTATTTGGTGGGTATGTCTCTGCAAACGGAGCTGATAATTCTGGCTATTTTGGGAATTTTATACACCATATTTGACGCCTCGCTCTTGGAGTTTAATTCTAACATGACCAAAATATGGGATATCAAAATGGATCCGCAGAAATTTTCCGATCGAGCTGAGTTGTACATGAAGTACACAATTAGTGGCATCGTTTTGGTTCGCACATTCACTATTCATATCTATTTAGGTTCATATGTCGTCATGTTGTATCCGTTATTTTTTGTAAGTGTTATTATTCATATCTAAATTTATAATAGTATAAGATAAGAACTGATTTGGAAGAAAATTGTACATATGTGACCATTCAATTTTCATTTAACTTTTTAGGAAGACAGACCAGGTCTACTAATACCATGGATGACAATGAATGTACTTAAAAGTATACTCACTAGCATTATAGCATTCATGGCTGGAATTTATGTATGCATGGTGTATAATTTCTCTCCTCCATCATGTTGGGAGTTTCTATTGACGCATTATCTAGAGATAGCACCATCATGCTATATGCTTTGTTTAGTAATCACGTAATAAACATCATAATTAATAATCGAATGTTCAATCTAATCGTGCTGAAAACTTTCAGTTTCTACAAGGAACTGAAGAAACTTATAAAACTACGCAAATACATTCATCCCCTTGAGCTAAGAGCTCGCAGACACAGAGTGCGCATGGTCTCTGATAGCAAAATAGACACTGATTACCGGTAATTACGCAATTTCTAATTTCTTCCTGTACCATATTAAAATTCAAACTTCAAACCTCTTGTACAGAGAAATCTTTTCAAGATCCCTCGATGGCCTCTTGGAAAAAATCAAGGAAGATGATGAGTCAGACGGTCATTCATCCAATTTCGAAAAAAAAGTCAGCTTTGATCCTGTTAATTCCTATGCAGAGAGTTTCGGCACGACATCAAGCTACCAAGATCGACAAACAGAGACCTCCAGATTAGAAACGGCTGTTGCCTATACGCAAAGCTTTCAAGTTTCTGGTAACGTGATCTGTATTCTGCCAGACGAGCGTATGATGAGGAGCCAGGGTACTGATTTCGACGGCATTGACCAACTTGAAGAACTAGAAAGGATTAGTGATTTGGATAATTCTTACAAAACGCCGCAGAATGCGAGTATAGCATTACCACCAGATCCTCCTCCTCCTTCAACACCTGAAACACCCGCCATAAAAGATGATTTAGTTGAAGACATTACGAACCTAGTGTTTAACAAGCGTGGGGGATTCTATTCAGATAATTATAAACGGGATTCGAAAGCCTTGCTTGTTCCTGAAAAGCCTAGTCCTCAAGATTCTTTACGCACCAGGATGTTGGATGCCACTATGCAGGCAAACTCTCCTACATTCGAGGACGTCATTTTGGGAATGGTGCAAATGAATAATAACAACAACAAAATAGACGATGACAGTCATGATATTGATGACTCACTGAAAAATAATGGTATGTACTTTCATATGTCTTTAATAATTAATGGAATCATGTAAATTGGTCAATAATTTCTTTAGCTAAACGAAAATCAACCCTGACTGAGCCTTCAATGGCTAAAAACGCCAAATCACAGCTAATGCCAGAAATGGAAGGAAGTTCTACAAGAGCTGGTGGTACTGGTACAAGAACAAATGCACAACCTGTTAAGCAGCTGTACAAGAATCGCACTGCTTACCCAACGTCTTACCGAGATGATGGATATACACAAGCATTCTACAAAAATATGGATCGCAATAGACAAAGCAAATCACCACGTGACGACACAGATAATAATAATTAACTATATTTACAGTTTAAACAAAGCTCTGACCAAATGAAGGAAATTTTAAAGGAAATCCAATAAACCTGAGCCAATGTTACAAGATTTTACATTTTAATTATGTTGAAACCCTTTACACTTACAAAAACATTTAATAGCAATCATCTCTTGCAAAATACTCTTGTTCATATCTATGCAGAATGTTTCGGCACACATCGAGCTACCAAGATCGTCAAACAGAAACCTACAGATTAAAGACGGCTCTTGCCTATATGCAAAGAGGGCATTTGCAAAATCTTAAAAATTATAGATTCTACGCGATGTTTCCAACTATCTGGGTACGTGATTTGCATTCTACCAGACGAGCGTATGATGAGAAGCGTATTAGTGATTACCATCAGATCATCCTTCTCCTCCTAAAACACCCGTTTTAGCCATAAAAGTTGATTTAGTTGAAAACATGACGTACCTGGTGTTTATAAAGCGAGAGGGCTTCTATTTAGAGAATTGCAAATGGGATTCGAAAGCTTTGCTTGTACCTGAGAAGTTCTGAGAACTAGGATCTTCAGGATTCTTCACGTGCCAGGATGTTAGCAGGGGCATTGCTGGAGATTCTAGCGCCTGGGGTCAACTGAAAGTTTTGCATCTCCTCCCCCAGAAAACATTCGAACAGGCAGTTCGTTCTACAAATGGCATTTTATATTCACGCCCGAATATGTTATTTTCAAATAAACATTTGGGGTACTGCGAGCGGGGATAAATGTGATGTCCCTCTTTGCCCCTCTCCCACTAGCTAAGCCAATCCAACATCTAGGATGCCATTGTGCACACATTTGAAAATGGTGCAAATTAATAATAACAACAACAAAATGATATTGATGACTCACTGAAAAATAATTGTATACCGGGTGTCCCATAATGAACGGTATTATGTAATCGGTTAGCTAAAAATTTGCAGGGTTAAAGGTCTGCGAATTACAATGATATGATTAATATGGCAACGTCGAACGAGAACCGATCGTGCCGAATGGGCCAATCGACGTGCGGTCCGCGCGCGACCAATTTCCGAGATTTTGCAGCTGCTTGTCTCGAGGTAAACATATTTATTATAGGACATCCGGTATTCTTATATATGCCTCTTCAATTATTAATGTAGTATTTTCTTTTAAAAAACGGAAAACAACACTTACTGAGCCGTCAGTTTCTAAAAACGCAAAATAACAGAACGTGACGACACAGCTAATAATAATTCAATATACTTACAGTTAAAACAAAGCTCTGACCAAATGTATGTAATTAATCAAAAATCAATACACCTGAGCCAATTTTACAAGATTTTACAATTTACTTAAGTTTTTTATTGTCATTTTTAACATTTTATTATACCAGGCGTGTTTCGCTCTTGAAGTTATTGCTCAAATATAAAACTTAAAAAAAGAACTCATCGTAGTTAGAAATTAAACAGATTAATAATCATGATCAATGCAAAACTCTATACATTTACAAAAAACAACATCTAATAGCAATCTTCATCTCCTGCAAAATGCTCATAACTATGCTCATAAACTAAGCTTGGATCACAAATAGTGCCTTGAATGGCTTGATCCGTATAAGACGTCAAAATCCTAAAATTATACTCATTCTTATCCAAATTGCTATATAAATATAAAGGTAACTTATTAGAAATAATCCATAAACTCTGTCTCTTCTCATTATCAATTTTCAAATCGTTCGGGAACAAAATCGTGGTGTTGCTCTCGGCAATGACACCCAAATTAAGCCGTTTGTATGGCTTGCGACTATCCCAACAACCAATCGAGTTTCGTGTAACTTGATTGAAAAAGAGAATTCCTTTACGATCCATGGCTGAGGCACTAGCATGCCCTCGTTTACCACGAGATTGTCCCATTACCTTAAAGGCATCTTCAACCTTATCCCAACCAGTCTCATTGCGAATTACTGAAGTGTGTACGTAAAACTCTCGGAAGCTGCTCATCGGATGAAAGTACATGATGCGATCGTTGGTCTTTTTGCTCAGCGGACTGAGCGCCATTCCAAAGATCCCATCAGTCCATTCGAAGTTAACTCCTGCCAAATTGTAAGCAGATGAAAGTGGATCGGGATAAAAGAGATGATCGGTGATCCTCCAGCTTCGTTTCTTCGCTAAACTAAAGACAACAAGACCGAAACGCCACACATCAGTCATGTACGCATACGCGTCGTCACATTGACCATTTCGGACGTCCACACGAATATTTGAATAGAGCGAATCCTGTTTGATGAACGGATCTGGGATAGGATAACGCAGCACTAATTTGTCGGTGTTTAAATCAAAAATGAACAACGTAGGCGGGCAGACTTGCTTGGGTTTGATGACAACATCTATTTGCCCAGAGTCCATTACCCAGAGGCGGTTACATTCGTCAGCTTGCATTCTATAAACTGATGTTAAACCTTCGCAGGAACCTGAAATCAGTTCAAACAAATCCAGAGAGAGATTTATATTTTATTGTAAATTTTGTAATTAATTGTACCTGTATTATGCCAATCCCAACTTGGATATGGACTTACTTCCGGGGAGATATTTCCGTTTTTCGGGAGTTTTGGCAACACACCCAAAGAAGCTGGGACGCCGTTTTTCCACTTTGGATAGCTCAAAAACAGGCGATCCTTATGCACTTCCAATCCGAGAGGAAGATTGTTCTCTTTGATGAAATCGCCGTTGGCAATTGCAGCAGTTTTAGCCGCTGGTGTTGGATATTTGAAGTCTACCTGTTTCCAAGCGTAGGTGGTAGTTAAAGGTCCTGTGATTTCATTCGGACTAAATGCTGACGTTTGTAGATTACTTGTGATGTCATCACCGTTGACTACACCAAGGGCCACGAAGTACGGCAGAAATTTGATCATGTTATTATTACTTGGAGTCGGGGGAACTGGAATGTATCACAAGAATTATATATATAAACTAACGCATCAAGTGGTCAGATCTTGGACTCGATGGCAACTAGCTAGAAGAGCATGTGGATAACGTATAAATGCTCTGAACGAAATCGAAAATCCTTGTAAATGCGGAGTTTGAAGCAAAACACGAACACTTAGGTAGAACTGATTATGTCTTTAGATAATGTAACATTAGTAATGAGGTAAGATTAATGAAAAAAAAACTAACAAGCAAAGTAATTCATTAGGAGCAATTGAGGTCAGCATGGCTTACAGTAAGAATGCGCATGCATCAATTAAATGCAGGAAATATCTTGGGATTGAAAAAACTTGTTTAGTCGCAAATTTATTTTGATAAGAACAAATTGCATATTATCATATTAAAATTTGCGATTTGCATATATTAATAGAAAAATATTGCGAATTTTAGTAATAAAAGTGGAAATACTTGTTATTACTAAACAACGATGTGTATGCATGTTTGAATACAATTTTCAAGTACGCAGAGCTGTCCCACATATGCAAACAACTAAAATAATTATATTGAAATGCAATTACATAAGTATCACAGGCTTATGCACAGCAACAAGGTCTGGCCCAGGGGCGGAGCAATCGGATAGTAAAAATAAACAATGCTCATGTGCCCACTAGTAAAGAACTCTTTCATCGGTGCATAACGGCCGTAAAAGCAATACGAGAAATATTTTTTGGGAGCTTATACAAATCGAGGGTGCTAAATAACAGCTCGAGAACGGGAACTGGAACGAGAAAAAAAATACAAAGTTGATGCACAATAATCGAGAACGAATCTATAATCAACCAAGCTATCCTAGGTATATTTGGGTCTCTTGTCAGTTTACTTATGTCACTCGTGTTTACTGTTTAGAACACATAACCTACTTTATAAATATCCGTCGTTAATTGCCAAGGTCATTTGAAAAAAATGTCCTATAGGTCATCTAATGTCCATAAAGCCTTGATTTGATTTGAAAATGACGTCATATGGATAAAAGTCGGGTTTTGTGCAAATAAATAAACAACATTACTGTGGTTTCTCTGAAATTCCATAATTTCAGTCGGTTTGCAAGAACAAAAGTCATGTAAACAATTAATTACTAAATATACAAATGAAGACCGACTTGTTTTGAATTGGGACCAATGATTAGTTGAGACAGCCGCCCAAGAACCTTTTGTGTTTTAAGATTTTTAATCTTGTCAGCAGTTTTAGCTTACTTATGTACTCAAAATTTCTAGATACGTCTCTGGTCTGATTCGTAACAAATAATAAAATCAGTAACATGATATTTCCACGTTTATTGTTTCCTTGGCGTCGCATCGCATCGACATGAACTTTCACTAATTCTCAATTCAATATACACCAATTATTTTTTGTTTAAATATTTAGAAATTTAGGCAAAATGACAAATGTTTTGCCATTCAATTCATCTAACGAAGCATATTCTCATATCCATTATGAATGAAATATTTAGATTTCTACATAATTTGAGAAAATCAAATTAAATTACCTAAATATCCGTGCTCTTTTGATGGCTCCTTGGTATATTTTACCGGCACAGGGTGATGTCGATGATTGTAGGAAAACGATTGAAAATTGTTATGGCTGTTGAATGGAGAAACGCTCGTGTCCGAATATTGTTCATGATGAAATGGATGATGTTTCGTGACGTGGTTAAAGAATTGACTAGGTGGCGACCAACTATTGAACCATGTGGATGACGTTAATGCCATTTCTTTCTTTGTCTTCTTGTATAGATGTTTAGTGAAATTACTTATGCATTGCTGAACTCTAAAAATAAATATTTCATTAGAACGTGTTTTCAGGTAATTCGATAGAAGTAAAAGTTGTTTGCAAGTAGTGATTATTAGGTTTATTATCCATTGCAAATTCGGAGTAGTTTTGCGATTCCATATAAATCGTTAATTCAATAATCTAATACCTACTGTTCTAATAAAAACTAATAAATATTATTTTAAATTTAAAAATGTATATAATTAAATGTAGAATAACATTAAATAACGAATACATTCTGATTCGATTACATTAACCCTACATACATTGAATTATAAATTTATGTATAACCGAATGAATATTAGTCAATATTCGCTACCTTTCTAAATGTAGATACATTTTCAGTAATATATAATTAGAACAAGTTCCATGCAGCAATGCAATCACTCCAGTAAATTTAGAAAAGCGTCGTAGAACACGTTGACATCAATAAGTAAAGAAACTGAAAGTAGTTTGACATATTTGGAGCGGTAATTTATTCTTAACAATACCATGCATAATGTCCTAATTAAAATGATGAACTAATACAATTCTAGAATCATTAAAACGGATATTTGAATATTATGAACAATGTAAGTCAGGAACTCATCAACAAACAAATGAAATTTGAAAAATAGCGTTCATTACATTTATTAATAGCATATGTACGTATATGTTACAAATATAAATTTAAATTAGTTTACATTAGACATGTAGACAGAAAGTGAATGTGCATGTATAATACATATGAATGATGAAATAATAATAAAGCAATCATTGGTAATTAGAATATAGACAAGCCGGATGTATCATGCATGCAGCATGTCGACAAACTGTAGAATTGTTAATAAGTTCCTTCCTCTTAATTTTCTTCACAATTTTCTATTTCATTCCTAGAATGTACACATGCTAGCTTATGTTTAATTAGTGCTATGCGTGGTAATGAAGAATTAATAATAAAAAATGTACTGTGAACAGATGCGCTTCTCGGTTGAATAAAACTAGCTCGGTGCTATATCTACTGCGTTAATATTGGAAATAAAGTATTATTAAAGAAAGCAAGGCAGGCAGGTAAGTAATTTAAAGAAAAGTAGGAAGTAAGTTGTGAAGTGAGTTTGGATTTCGATTTAGACTTAGTAAGAAAGTATGTGTTACGAACGAATAATTTACACATATAACACATATAAATTACAATTTACAGCATATGCTACTAGAAACGAGAACAATATCTTTTATTTATAATCTTTTACATTTCTTTTGTAAATAATGTTAATTAAATCAGTTATTAAATAATGATCTAATGTTGGCTATAATTAAATTATTGTAAGATATTATAATCCTTACATATATATTTAAAGAAAAATTGCTTTTCTTGTTTGCTAGGATCTCTTATGCTAGGCTTGGTAGCTCACCGGGTTAACATCTTAATTGATGATTTTAGGGCCCGCGGGTGCGATTCCCACCAGCCGTATAAAATTTTGTCCGCTTTATTCCGAGATATGTATGCTTTCAATCATATATGTCCGAATAAAAGCGTCCTGTAGTCAATTAGTCTATGTTGCAGTAAAAATAACAGCGATAGGTAACTCACAGGTTGGGTACTATCTCGTGCGCAGTATACAATGTGTAATTTACAAAAAAAATCATCCATGCGAAAGAAACCGTTTCACACTCGCAAGGGTAGAGTAGACATAAGAAACATATATAAAATCTCCTAAACAATTGAACCGAAGTGAAGTAAACTAGAAAAATATTTAAGAATGATCATAGGCATAGAAAAATAAGGATATTTTGATAAAACAACTGCTAATCACTGAATATAAAATTGGAACTGAACAACACACAGCGCGTCGACAGCAGAATACGTTGCATAACGAACTAAGAACGCAAAACAACGAGGCGATGACGAGAGGTAGGAGGAATCGTTTTTCGATATTGTTCGATGAAAAGTTTTATTTGGTCAAGATTGCACATTGCAAGTGGTTTTTTGTTGTTTAATTATTTCATTAATATGTCAAAAGTTAAGTCATTGCTGTGCAGATGATTGGCGGCATCGATTAGAGTTCGCTAAAGAAGAAAACGAGCTGAAACCGATTGGCTTTGAAGAAAAAAAAGAATTGTCGGGTTTCCTCTACAATCCTGCAATTTAGGTACTATGACAAATATTTGACAATACTGCTAACATCTACACTTAAATATAAAGACCCTTTCCTTGCAGAATTGCTAGCACCCAAACATCCTAACTATTCCAAGGTAAACACTGGAATCAGAATTAAAGTTTATGAGAAATAAAAACAGGTGTACCTCAAGGGAGTATCTTAAGGCCTACTCTATACTTAATTTATACAAGCAACATCATTTGTTTTGAAAATGTAACGGTAGCAGTAATTGTAGATGACACATATTTACTTGCAGCAAGCAAGAACCTGGAAAGCGCAACCCAATCACGATTACTTGCTAGCTAGACTAAAGAAAGAAGAATAAGATTGAATGAAAATAAAATCAATTCACATAGATTTTATAAATCGCAGAATTACAGAAGTAATCCCAATCAGATTCAAATCAGATTTAAATCATTGATATTTTACAAAATTCGAAAAGTACATTATTAAGCGATAAATAATATACGCCCGTACCGTGACCGAATTTTCGATTTTTGCCTTCAACTCAATATATAAGCCATAAAGTTAAAGTACGTTTATCGAGATTTTCTAAATTAATTTTAAAATATTTAAATAAAAAAAAATATTAAAATATAGTTTTTCGCAGCTATTTAAATACGAAAAAAAAATTTGAATAAAAGCTCAATTAGTGTGATCCTATACCAGTTTGGAGGTAAATGAGCTAATTGGTAAATGAGTTAATATAAAGAGTATAAAATTAGGTAGGTCCAAAACACACTGGTGATTTCAAACAGCCCAAACAATTGATAACCGGTGGCCTCAATATTTTAAATTCATATTCAACTTGCATAAGTTTGTATAAAACTCTTTATTTTTAATAAACTTTGTCTAATTTGCTTGCTAGTAAATCAGACCACCGGCCCACCGGGCAAATGCCCGATTGCTCGCCGGTCCAGTACGTAGGCCAGTAGTAAGTAGGCTTTGTATCTGAGCCACTAAGTAAAGTTCCGATACAAAGCCTACTACTGGCTTCTTTCAGGGAAAAAATATAAAAAATATTATTGCATTATATAATTTTGCTTTTTGAAATGCTCTAGCTAATTCAGCAGACGTTTTCCTGCCTTTATCAAATATATACCAACGAAGTGACATATTCCGGTGTAAAACTAACGTTTGCAGCCTATAGAAGCAGTCATGGTCACCTCTGATATTGCCGTTTCATTGCTTTATTAAGCTATACTTTTGTCTTTTGCTATGTAAATGACTAAAATGCTTGCAACAAAACACCTGTTACTGGTAGGTGCAAAAAAACATATGTTTTTGCACAGCCAGGGGGCAATTAGATATAAAAAAATTATCAAAGAAATTGTATTTTTCAACATTCTAGGACCTAAGCAGTGATTCCTAAAGTTGGCGCTGCAGCGATCTAGGGGGACGGTGGAAGATGAACAATACCTGCAAGAGGGCGGTGAAAGCATAAAAGAATGAAGAGAAGATTAAAAACAAAAACATTTATGTATTTCGTTGAATTTTTCTTTAAACAACATTTCGAATCCTTTTTTAAGTGCAAACACAGAAGAATTTCCACAGTTACAAGAAGAACTGATGGAAGTAACTACAAATGAGTAATTTAAATTCAAAAGCAGCTACCAACAATTATGGATGCAAAAGGAACTACGGCTTATCCCGAATTATAAGCTCTACTTCAATAGTTCCTCAATTCATTTTCTTCGTAATATTTCGTAGGAACGTGATTTCAGTGCATTGACCAATTTATTAACAACAACAAGAAAGGAACCGATTGCAAATAGTCAATCACAGTGATATAAGATTTCTGTTGACAAAAATATTGCCGAGGATTCCTAATTGGTAGAAGCATACCAGTTTCATCCTTCTCATTAGGATGACTTCAAATGTTTCAACTTTCTTGTGATATCATTCTATTCTGGGTTCAATAAATAGTTTTATAATTTCAAATTTAACCGATTCGGCCTATTATTGTAGTTCACATCTCAATACAATTCTAAAATTTTTCGATCACATAAACGGAATAGATAAGCACTGATGCTATGAAGGGAGCACAACGTGCTTTACAAACGTAGTCTAATTGCGGTATTCAAGAACACACTTTGCCTACAATCTGCAAAACAGTTGCAAATTCTAAAAATATCACCGCAATCGGTCAAGTTATTAAGAAGTAAAACCGTTACAACAGACTCACCAACTATTATATATATATATATATATATATAAATGTAGAAAGGGTATTTTTTAAGATACATGTTTTTGTAGTAAGAATGTAAAGTGGGTAGAGTATAATGCATGCTAGGCTGAGTAAGTGTTAGCTATAGATTTTAGGGTAAGACATAGG
>JARJDU010018718.1:0-32866 GCA_030264695.1 Lissagria laeviuscula | reverse complement strand
GATAGGCCAATTTGTCAATTCTATTTGTTTTTGCACACCTCAAAACATACGAAACTCTATCGAGCATCGCATTTTCAGAGTTTCTACACTACAGCCTACATTTTAGCTTGCATAATGCAAAAGTGAATTTCGTTTTATATGAAATTAAAGCTCTCGAAGGACATTGCCAACAGGCGTATGCTCCTTGCCTTTGCCTCTACCGTGTCCTTCGCGCACTTTCGTAATTTCGCATTCATCACATCCTGCTTAATCACTGAACATTTCGACGAGCATCTCCGGCCGCCAGCCCGCATAATACCGGAAGCGTTTACTTGCTTTTATAATAAATTTATTTCTTCTTGTTGCGTTGCATATCCTATCCTCTTCTCAGCCTTAGCGGATGCGAGTCCCCAGCTAGTTTGCATCTCCTGCGTCTTTGGAAATTAGCATTATTAATATTTTAATTAAATTTCACATGCAATTCAATTAAGGGCCCAACAAGCTCCCACAATGTTTTCCCTACTGCACCTCTATCATGTATCTCTTATATTTTAATGATATTTTTCTTTATCAAGTTATAAAAAATTATAAGTATTAATAATGTGGCATATTCGTTCGTAGTTTCCTCGTTGATAAGTTGATTTAGGAGTCACGAAAGAAATGAACCTTCTACAAGTCGCCATTTCATAGTAAAAGTTAATTTATACTTTAATTTGTTTTATTATTTGTTTTGTTGTTGAAATTGTTTTTATTTAGGTTTAAGCATACAGCAACGTTGTAATAATTGCACAGTTAATAAACGAGTAGGAGATTAGGATTATTTGGGGTCTTGTGTACGAATAGTCTTGTTCGATATTTCCAGGGGTACACTGGAATTTATGTAACGCTATTATAAGTGATCCTCCTATGGCAACATTTGACCTACATAGAACAACATTAAATATTGATAGTAAGTAAGTATCAGTAGTCAACAAACATCAGTAAAATTTATTAGATATTCAATGTGTAAATTAAAAATCTTTTCACCCACATTTTTAGCTATTGTTGCTCAATGGCATGCTGGAAGTTTTCACTCCTAATGTCTTGCTGTTGCCACCCTTAAACGAGTAACTTGTGCAATCAATGCCAGAACAATGCAGTAAACAATTCAGCGTGTGTGCAATCTCAACACATGTTCAACAGCACAATAGCCCGCTTGACATTCTTTTACATTGGAACCAATGCCGAAACGACGTTATTGTTGAAAGTTTTCTCTGCTGCAACCAAAGCCATTAGAACAATCATTCCACTTCATTCATTTTCTCTGCTCTAGAATAAATACAATGTTCTCCAATTCAACGAATAGGTACTTAGCAGATGAAATGCAAATACATATAGTGTTGAAATAAATGAAAAGACGGCATTAGGAAGCATAAGCTTCGGCGAATCTCTTTGCAAGTCATTTTGATAAACAAATAAATAGGGAAACGTCTGTGACGACAAGGGATTTACACATTGCGAATGCTATTTTAATTCATTCCTCGCATAAATTATTTACTACCCGGTGCTGAGAAAGTCGATTTGGTTTAGTTGAAGCGACTCTTTAGTTGCTCTGCCAACCCACCTGCCCCGCAGACCTTCGCAAGGTTTGTGTTTTGTGAATACGAGAAGACTTTGAAGAGAGCCTCCGGCCGTTATTCCATTTTGTTCGCATCGAAAATTATATTGGAAGTTGGGTAACTTTTCAGCGGCTTTACGCTCTCCTTCTCGCAAACTTTAAAGAAACAACTTTCTATTATCCATTGCGGTGAAAGCCAAAGAGAGGAGGTGGAAGAAGACAGAAGTGCTATTGAAGTTTTTGCTGTATTTGTATTCATAATATTTCCAAATAAAAAAAGATAAAATTAACATTAATTTTGTTCTTAGGAATATATCTAAATACACATTGCAATACATGTATTGACCTGCCATTTGGCATTATTAATATTCTGGAAGAAAAGTCAAACATTTTTTTACTTGCTCTGAAAGATTTTTTGCATTTGAGTGTTCCTTCCAAAACGCATAAATATTAATCAGTTGGGGTTTTGTTCTAGAGGAAATATCATCAAATACAATATATCTCTCTGGGGTGTGGTTGTTGAGGGATCTTGAGGATATATCACATATCATAGAAGTATAATATTAGTATTCATTTTTAGGAATGATGAACTGAATCGCTCATTATCAATAATTTCTGTTGCTGAAGCTGAAGTCGCCCAGCAAAATCTGAGACCGCACACTTCGCTCCTTTAAATTCGCGACCCGTTTAGAGTAGAGTTCGAGTTGGCGTTTTCCTTTCGGCTTGCTGTTCTCATTCATTCGTATGCGCCAAGCCGCCTGCGGGGTTGTTGGAAGTTGCGAGAGTGTATTTATAGATTGGCGTCTCTGGTTAGATATTTCCGTATGGCCACAGCGCGACTCCGTAAATTTTTAATGAATTTACCTACAATTATGGAGGCATCGATTTTTGATCAATATGCCATCACTGATATATAGCGCAGGCAGTCGCCGCCGAACTGTGCACATGCACTGAATTTTAAGTAAATGTTGAGAGATGTAAATTATAAAAAAATGCAATTATTATTTTAAATCAAATACTATTTTTTATTGACTGGTTAGTAGACGTATTTAAAATTTAGGGACATTTCTATACATTTATTAATTAGTTGCTAAATTTTAATTTCAAATATAGTTCTTCCTCATCTTCCTCATAGGACACATTATACCGAATCAGTTTCTAATTAGTGGTGTTTGGATTTTTCAATATCATTATAAATTCTGTTAGATTGTAACGCCATCTTCAAGTTGGGTATTATCTCTGTAATTCTATTAAAAATGTTTAGTTACTGTCAACGCAGATTTCCTTTTCTTGGTTTTCCTTTACGTGTTCTTCCACAGATGGCGCAATAAATTTACAGAAAGTCTGGAAAATTGATTTTCTTCTAGTAGTACGCCGTATGCGGAAAATTTCTATCTAAGTTTAGTGAAACATCCTGCCACTTGATGGCGCTTTATGCATTAAAATTATTCTTTTATAGATATTTTCTGTCAGTTGTGATATGGATTCACTGCAGATATCACATGCTACGCTAACTTTGCTTCACAAATTTCGTTAAGTTACTTTCTTAAATATATCATTTGTATTTAAAAATGCAAATGCTTTCCCACAGCAATTTAGTTACATCTATGAATATAAAACAAAGTTTTGAAATTTTTTAATCTTATAACATTCCAAGATAATTATAATATTATATATTGATAGAATATATTGATTATTTCATTGTAGTGAACGAACCGGTAATTTCTATATAGCCGATAGGAACTAGTAAATGATGCGCTTAACCTGAACGCCAATAAAATGATTAACGCGTTATTCACTCCTGTCTTCACCACATGCATCACTTCTTTAGTTTAGCTACTTTAGCCGTAACCTCCCTACAACTCAACCCTCACCTTATTCCGCCTCTACTCGATCTTAAAATTGCCTATTTTATTTGCTCTGACAGCTTTACAAAACTTTGAGCGTCGTTGAAATTTCCAACTTTGGCGCTGTGGTGAGATTTGGCATGGACACACAGTGATTGCAGAAATTGTTTGTTTCCCAAATACGCAATTGTGCCATCAAAAACTTTTGGACCAGTAGTATAATCTGGGCCATAGCAAATCTGAGTATTAAAGAATTGCGGGTGTTGCGAATGTAATTCACGATAAAGTGAAAAAAAAATGAGGGAATTTGTTTCAACAAGAGAAAAATTAAGCAAGAAGAAAAGAGCAAAATTGTTTTCAATAAAGACTTTTTTCTATTTCCGGGATCTTTTAAGAACGCAGAAGACTGCGAAAATTTTATCATTTCGCTATTGAATTCAAGATAGGCAAAAAAAAAGCGAAAGTATAAACTGAGATCGAATTGTACGTTTCAGTAGAAATACAAGAAAAGTGTAAAAAAGCAAACGGGTGCTAAATGAGAAACATAAACATGAATGTTTGTAGATAATACAAAAGAATCCGCAAAAAGCATCAAACGCCTGAATTTAATATAATTATTTTCACTTATAACAAAACCAATTTTTTCCTTACTTAAAAAAAAAATCTATTGGCGTCATTAGAGCAAAATTAGTTTTCTTCTTAGTTTTCTCTTCAAGAAATTTTTTGACACTATCTCGGAATCGTAATGCAGCAAATTTAGAAACGGATGGCGTTCATTTCTTATTCTGGCGACAAATATTGGTAATTGATTATTGGAACCGTCGGCAATGGACGTACGCTTTCAGAATATAAGATTTTATTTATGATATTGGTAATATTTCTCCTTGCTTGGCTTCGAAATAAAAGACAATAAAAGATTGTATTAGTTTAAATTTCGGACTACTTTCAATAGTTTTAAATACTTCTCTAGTTAATATTAATAAGAAAATGTCTAACGCGCAGACTGTAAATATGAATACATTGAAATGTACTAAAGCAATTAATTAATTATTCTAAATACATTTCTGTTTTTACTCAAATTATAAAGTAAGTCGAGAGAAATTTGCTTTTTCTACTTAACATTTTTTTGATAAACTTTTTTCTCATCTGGCATGTACAGCGTAAGTTCACGTTTATACGGCCGTGACACGTGAATGTTTTAATACGGCTAAATAAGGGTCGCTGCAGAATTCAGAGAGTAATATACGTACGAGATCATAAATAATTAATGACTCGCAATACGTTTGCGCCCAGGGAAGAAGAGCTTCCGAGAGAGTTCTCACAAGTATCTAGCAAGCAGAAAAAATTGACCTGTTTTTTTTAATAATAACATATGAAACTTGCAACGGACGTTACATCGCAGAACAAAATTCTGAATAAAATTTAGATTTTCACTCAGATAAGCAGAAGTATTTACTGTAAATAAAGTATTTATATATTTTTGTCTAGTCATTTTTATTTTAATTAAATTCAAGCAGCGAAAGAACTACATTTTTTTATTATAACTTCGTGTAATTTTGTCAACCGAATTTTAAACCTATGCATTTAAATGTGACTATTATTTTTTAACATGGCTGCTAGAAAACAAGATAAATTGAGAGTGAATAGAGTATAATTTTATGTTTTTTACTAAAAAGAACTCATGGGACTGTGAGAGTATCCATTGTTCTTGAATCCACCTCAAAAGCATCAAAATAAAAAAAAAATTGGGTATTACGGAAATTGTTGAAGATTTATAAATAGACACAGTATTTGCAAGTTTTAATTAACAATCTAAAATTTTAGCGAGTTAATAAAGAATTTATGTTTTGTTTTTGAAAAAGTCTTGAAATATAATATTCACTTTTCTAGTATTCCAATCACCGCTACGTATAATTGATGATTCTGGGACGCACTAGGAAATGCATGTATGTTTGATTTAATTATATGTGCTCCGCTGCTTATAGGTGAATGTGATTCGCTCGGCATTCGCAAAAATGCAAAAAAGCACGCTGCGTTGTAGGTGTCTTCTGTAAACGCCAGAAAAAATAAAACGATCATGATGGCACAAGAAGAAATTTTCCCTCAGTCGATGCATATTTGACATGTGCATAAATCATTTTTCAGTAGCTCCACAAACAAAATGTATTTGTACGGAAAATATTCTGAGAAAATGTACAAAAATATATCTAGAAAAATATTTTATTTTAACCTTATGCAAGTATTATTAGTATTTCATGCAACTTTATTTATTCTTTAATTTGCGAAATAGTTTTTCTCATATTATCATGTCACTGGCTTCTATCGCCTATCAAATTTCAAGTTATGCTCTTTCGTGCAGCAAATGAGCATGAACAGAAGCTGAACTTGCTTGCAAATGCGATAAACGCATAGAAAACTTCTAGTAAAAAGAATGTGAGCGAAACATGTCAAATATGTTGTTGATCTACTAACTATTGTGACCCTGAAAAAATCCTGCAATAACATATTGCTATTGTAATATTTTTATCGTAAAACAGTAGAATATATACAGTTTTCATTCTTAATATGTTCTGGATATCATCGTAGTAATCAATATTATTATATAGGTACATTTTTTTCACTACAAAATGTTTTCAAATTAAAAACTAATGCTTATAATGTTGTTCGTTAGCAGGCAAAAATGTGTTACTAATGATTAAACAACATATACCAATATACTAATTGGATGAGTATACATAAAAACATAGGAAACTTAAATAATCGCAATACCTAGGCATTTCTCCAATCAATAAACAGTTTTCAATAATCAATAATTGCAAAAATAATTTGTAGCTTGTAGTATTTAATTTAGTAATTCACGAAAATAAAATTATGCAATTAGAATTATAGAAGAATCAATCGAATTATAGTATTGCCTCCTTGTAATTTATTTCACTTTAGCATTAGCTACGTATTGTGAGTCGATTGATTGTAATTAGGAAGCATTTATTAACTCACTCACTCACAATTGATATTTACTTGTCATTAATAAATAATAGGGTTGTTTCATTTTCTATCTGGCATGCCTATTTCACCATACAAATTTTATACAATACAAAAAGAGGATCAAAACAGAATCACGTTTAATTTATTCCGAAAGTTTTTTTTTTATTTGAAGGATTTACTAATTCGAAAAGAATAACTTATTAATCTATTTGATGGCCTTTAATAATTGAACAAAAATAATGCTAATACTCAGTTGAAAGTCTTATTTGTAATTATGTAGGCGTTATGAATTCTGCAAACCTCTAGATGATTATAAGCAAAAATGTAAATCAATTTTAGAATGTCTTTAGGGACTACTGATTTTTCTTTGTGCGTATATGCTAATAACCTCGCACATGCGGCTTGGGTAAATATTGACTACCCAACAGAATTAATTAAACTTACGACTCCTATTAAGTTATTATGTACCCAAAATGTTATACACGTCTCAGATGACTTCGACACATATTAACAAAGAAAATAAAACTCATTACAAATGCAAAGCTTAATAATAAACATGTTGAAGTGTGTAATATTGCAACCGCTGCGCTTTGCAATTAACGTGCCACTTTAGTCTATTTATTACTTTACGATATATGTCCATACATTTTACATAAGTGTTGCTATTATTATATAAGCACGTTCTCTCATATATTTCCCTTTTTGCATCCTTAGCTGTTATTTCTTTGCTTGCAAATCCTTAAGGTGAAAGCAGGAAATCATGTTTTTGTTTTGTACAAAGTAGCTTCTTTTTGAAGGCTGTTAGAATAATAATATAAACGAATGTGATGTATGACAAAAAGTAGAAAGGTATACTAATGCAAAGAAAATTATCCCCAAATCTTCAGACGTGGATAGATATAAGAGTAGAAGCAATATGATTTATTTATTTTAAAATATTAGTCGTACATTTTTGTTATGTTTTATTTTTTTCATTTGTATATATTGCAATATCAACTAGATATGGATCAAATCGGTTGCAATTTATTAAGGTCAACATTTCCATGTACAAACATTCCTTTTGCATATATAAGAAAAAGGCAATGGCGCCGTCATTCAACACCTACATATTGAAATATAGAATACAATACATATTGTAACGGTTTAAATGATTGGGCAGGTTTTTTAGTGGGAATCTGTTTATTCCCATGCCTATGAAGACTAAACAATTTTTATTGCAGCTTATATTGAGAGGTATAACAAAAGTAATAATTGGAATAATAGCGAGCATAACACGAACATTAAAAATGACGGCCCGGCAAAGCATCATATTGGGAAACTGTTTTCGAGACGGACATGTATTTCGTGAAACAACAAAACGAGACCAAACAAGCAGCAAGTTACGGCTTAATACTATCGAACTCCTGCGAGCGAGGCACGCAATTACACTTGATATTCGCCGCTTTTCCTATTTTATGTCGAAGATAAATAATATAAATATTCAGACGATTTGCCCGGTTGTAAAGATAGCAAGAGCTAAACGCCTTATAACAATTTTGCTCACAATAAATCGTATTTTCATATAAGGGATGTTCTCTCGCAGTGTCTTTTTCATAATTATCATTCCAGATGATAAATAATTCTTGATTTAATTTATAAACATCCGAGTTTGGAGATGTGAACCGTCTACCTCACATGTTCACTTTGTTTCGCATTTTGCTTAAGAACAATGAATTTATTCCATACTAAACCTAATGAAATACTAATAAATGTGAATAAATAATTTACTCATTCTGATTAAAATTACAAAAAGGTGTAATTTATGATAATAAGAACGCAAAAAAGTAATACTTTCTTATAAATTGAGTAATTTGCTGTTCTCCATCTTCTGGTTTTGTGTTGCTTCCTGCATATAGTGAGCAATGAGTAAAAGTAGGTACAAGACGTCGTCGAGGTAGTATTTTTGGGAGGAAAATTAAAAACACTTCACCGCATTTCCAAGCCGAGGCTCGGTGTAGTCGCATTGCCGCAGTTTAATAACTTCATATTTATTTGCGAAGGCCTCTCGGCGGCTTTAACACCAGTATCACCCAGTTGTAAATTTGCACATTTTTGAGTCGCCTGCTTTATTTACGTTTCCTCGCGCTTGTAGCTAATCCACGGCGACTACCTTCGCTTTCGAGAAGAGAGATAATGTTGCATAATGCTTACATAATGCTTAACGAACCTACTAAACATACAATACTAGATAATCACAGGTGCAAATACTTTAATTTCTAATACTCAGCTGGCGAATTAGAGTCGAGTGAAACTAAAGAGTAGCTGGTGAGTAGGATCAGGTGCACAGAAAGCAGAACGGCAATCTGCGTAGATTCAGTAATATTATCAGTACTGAAATTTAAAGATAAATTATTCAATTTAAATTGTTTATATATGTTGGATAATATACATTTAAATCTAATCAAATTAAATGTGTAAACATTTCAGTTAGGTTAATCAACATCAAATAACGTCAAAGTTCTGGGTTTCGTATAGAATAATCTACAAGTTTGCAGCTTCTAATGTAAAGATAAATCTAGTAACTTATGTTAAACTTATTCTAAAGCAAAGTTAAAGACACGACAATTCAAAAGTGCTATATTAGCTTTTGTTAAAAGTTGTTGAAACAATAAGTGTAAATCATGTTAAACCACAGCCTATAAAGTAATTCAACCTTACATAAAATAACTCAAAATTACTAGTTACACAAATAACCATTAAAAAAAAACACACTTTTAACAATTTTAATCGTAATCTTAGTAAACCTTACTTGAAACTAAGCAAACGTAAGACTTTAATATCGCTCTTCATTAAAAAAATGTTTGCATTTAACGGAGGAGCGGTTGAACATAAATGATAAAACATGTCAAGTGCAGGAAAATAAATGTTTATAGTGTCTAAAAACCCCGGACCTTTTTCAAACAGCAGCAAGAAGTCCGAGTTCGAACGCATCTTATGTCGCCGTTCTCGTCGTCAGTACTATTGTGAGAGTGGATGCGTCGGGAAAATAATATATACGGATATAAATCACCGCAGCACTGCTCCTAAACCTATTACAAGTTAGGTTTTTGAAGTCTGAATAAGACAGGTGATGGCGTTAGTAATGCTTAAAAAGTGGTAGTGCATAGCAATGTATGTATATACATTAAAGACTTAAAATTCGAGCAGCTAAAGCAAAAATCCCAACAAGCGAAAAACGGCACAGCGGACGCGAAAAGTGTGCAATTCAATTGAAAATGGGGACGTGTTGATATGCCAATGCGAGGAATGTGGGTTGCTTTAGAGTGAAGTAGGCTCTGACGATTTCAAGTGGCTGGTATTGGCAAACGACGATTTTAGTGCACCATTTAAAATTCGATATTCGCGATATAGGCTGGAAAATAAAAATGCGAAACAAATAAATTTAAATTGCCAACAAAAATTTTATTTAAGCGTTGTATTCGAATTTTTATATTATAACCTTATATGGTTGAAATATTAATAGATTTCTATAAAGCATTAGCAAATCATTTTTTCCATTTGTTACCTCCGGAAATTAGGGTGGCTGTAAAATGCAGTATAATCACAGACGTCAAAATTTCTAAGTAATAATGTTGCTTGCAAATTATAAGTTATTTAATTAATGCAGTAATATTTGCTATTAATTAATGAATTACTTATAATTTAATGACTTTTATAACTTTACAATGTTATTGTTTTTTGCAAAACCAATTCATCATATTTAATTATTACATCAACTTCAACAATATCTACGCGAATAAAAGAAAAGTCTAAACGATCCTAATGCGATTACTTTAAGCGTTTCCATATAATGTTACGTGTATCGATTTTCTATTAGTGATTGCAGTCTAATACTAACAAATAACAAGGCAACCTGAACTTCATAATGCTTAGACTTTGTTTTAAACAAGGTTTACATTCATGTTGTTAAATAATTACTGGTTTTCCTACAATGCGGTGTTGTAAATACATTTACAGAAACAAAATACTTAAGTCAAAAAGTGCTAAGTATGTAGATGGTAAAACCAGCCGTAAAAAGAAAGTTTATTTGTTGAATACGCACTTTGTTTCTATATAACAATGGAACGTGTATTGTTTAACTTGCAATAGTTTAATTTTCGTTAATTGAATTGAGCTTAGGCAAAATAAATAATACTCTACGATACATTGGCTCAAATTAAAAATTTCTAAATAATTGTAGTTATGTAAGAATATATAACAAATAATAAAATTAAACTGACAAAGAAAACATCAAAAGCAGAAGCAAATCTGACAGTTGACAGTTGCAAGCGGTTAATTAACCGACATCATAATTAACGATGTTCCGATGAGCTTGCACGCCGCTGCGCCGTAAAGCCACATTAATTAATGTAGCAAATTGCAAGTAAGTGGTACGCGGAAGCATCCTCAGCTTTCGCGAATAAATAAACGATCCAGGCGCGTTCTTGTCATGCATGATATGGTTCCCATGCATTTATAATACAACACGCGAAAATGCTTAAATTATTTCCATTTTCAAATGCAAACAGAAATTTTAATTATATAATACTACTATTCGCAAAGCTGCTTGAGTTTCTGAAATATCAAGCGTAGAAATTGTAGGTATTAACATCATAACAAATTGAAAATGCACAGAATATTTAATTAATAAATTTTGAGTTCCTTAATAACTGATATAATGCTCATCGTTATGAAGCTTGAACTGCTGCAGGCGTGAAGTCATGAAGGAAATAGGATAACGAGAATATTGTGGTTGCGGCAATGTTCGGACTGAATACAAAAGCAGGAAATATGAAGTATGGATATTTCAATTAAACTGGTAGGCAGTTTCAAATGCAACTACATTGCGCAAACCTGGTATACATATTTTCCTCTGTACATATTCATTGCATAACCATTGCACGTGCAGACAGTGGAAGTGCTTAGCTTATAGCTATAGTTAAAGTTAAATAACCAAACATGCGATTTATTTTTTTGTGATCCTTATTATGTGTCGAACACTGTACTAAAACGATATTTTTGTATATAACTTTGTTCGCAAAGTTATCGCTTTTTCTCAAAACTATATCTATTCTACTGATTTCACTCATTCTTTGCTTCCAAAACTTAATAATGAATTCTCCACCATGTATGATTTTCAAATATTTTAATTTTTCTAATTTATATGATTATTTGAGATAGATTTTTTAGGTTAAAAATGACTTTTTATTTCAAATTTCCGCTATTTATGTATTTTTTCAAATTTCGAAGAAAATGTGATACTAGATGTAGAGAATTTAATTTAGGTTTTTACAAGTTCGTCTGTTCTACGATGTACCAATTTTTGTTGCAAACAATGCAATCAGCGAGAGGCATTATAACGGATGTCGCTCACTGATGCAGCTGCCAAAGCGCTGGAAAACAATAAAAAGTGAGGAAAAAATATTTCAAAGAAGTAAAAATGTTGCTCTTCAACATAAAAAACCGAAATGCTTTCCTTCGAAAAAAAAATTGCTCAATAAATATTAAATAGTTTAGTCCCCCTTAAGAAGATATATACATAATACGATTTATTAAATTTGACACAAAAAGTATGAATAACGACTTGTACTTAGAAGTATATATATAATACCAAATAAAATATAATTGATTTGGCTATTGTGCTTTTTATTTTATTGAATATCATGCCAATCAATAATTCATAATTTAACAAATACTCTGCCCACATTTCCAATTAAATTTTTCAATTAAATTTATAACTAATTATATAATTTCTAATTATCTTCGGCAGACCAAACATGAATAATTCATTATTATCATGAATAAATTTATTCATCATTAGTTTTAGGTAATTATTCATAAATTTGACATATATAATACATTTGTTTACAGGTAATTTAAGAAGACCTTTTAGCATAATTTTACTACTTTATTCTATTTACCATAGCTTATTTTCTTCGCCGAAACAATTTGGCAATGCTTTAACATAGATAAAGTATACCATTTATGCATATTAAATATTCTTGCAGAAATTTTAATTTTAATTTAATTTTAATTAAACATTAATTTATATTAATTTATAAAAGTGTTTTGCAAGATTTCAACTGTCTTCAAAGAGTAAAGGTTTATTTGACTTTAAGTTTAGGCCGGTACTGATGGTCGAAGTGAAAACATATTCTTCGGAAAAGTTCCGCTTTTCAACTTATTTCTGAGTTTTTGTGCACTAGAATTGAACTTGCCATGTGTATGTGCTGAAAATGAACAGATTATTAATATCCGGCTACTTAATTATTCAATTTAAATTTACAACTGCTAATCGAATTTTTCTTATCATCTCTTTTAATTTCACGAAACTGATAACATCACAATTTGAGTTATTTATATTTTAAATATTTGCATAAATATAGTTTAAATCAATTATTTTTGCATATGTGTATACATTAAACTAGGCATACAGAGCTTTAAGTTATTTTAGTCTTATTATCTACGTTTGGGTCATTATTTTTCTATTCAAGTTTTTTATGTTATGCTTGCTAGCAGTGAACAAAAAAGAAGGTAGCTGTAGGTATAACCAGCATAATATTTTGTTTTCAGTGAATTTTAATGATGTTTCAATTTTTTAATTTACTTATTAGGCTTTTCCATTTTCTTTCACCACGTTTTCCCATCATTTGTATTATATTGTAGTTATTGAAACTTCAAGTATTTTGCTCTCGCAATTACGGCATCTTAGCTTATATTACTTTAAAATTGTTACATCACCTTCAATTTTGCACCTGGTTCTATTATGATGATGAATATAGTTTTTGCTGCCACTTGCAGTTTAAATAGAAAAAAAATCGAAAGGCAGCTATAATTTAAAGTAATTGAACAAATTTTATCTGTATTTTATTTAAATCGATTATTAGAAATAATAATTATATTTAAGTTATTCAAACTTTTTAGTCAAATATTATCATAACAGTCGCATACATTTTCTTGTAACTCTGTGCGAAAACTTTGAAAACTTACAAATTAGTTCATTAAAGAATTAAGAAACAAAATCACAAGAGTTACAAACCCAAACATTATCCCAGGTTAAGATAAGTTAACCCTTCCTAACTTAAGTTAACTTGCATCATAAACTAGCCTATTAAATATGTAACTGCTATTCGGTTGGTTAGTATGTACGAGTTAGTGCGCAGTATGATCATGAACAATACTAGCAAGCTACATTGGCATGCAACCTACTTTCCGGTGAATATCGTGTCCCATGCCCAAAATATCCTAATTGCTAATTAGGTTAATCCACTATGGCAACATTAGCACAGAGCTTGGTTCACAACCCTTCAACTCATCTCCGCACCCAAGATCTTTTTATATCTAGATTTTATGTATTTAAATTTTAATCTTCTATTTTATTTTGCTATTCTTGTATCTTGCTGAGTCGTGAAAGCGTGAAGCCATCTTAGCGTTTGGGTAGAACTTTTATCGTAGCCGCATAAACCCGCAGATTAGGTGCGGTATCGTAGTTGGCGTCACGACGGCTGTTATCTGACGATAATTCCCTGGTGTGTGACCGCGCTATCTTCGGAATTCTCTCCTTGCATCAGAACTTTTTTGAAGAAGATGTTTGCCTGCTGTTAACTTCGGATCGAATACTAAACTAGAGGTAGGCAATTGAAATAATCAATTTCATCCTTATAAACTAACTTTAAAGTGTTGTATAATTTCTCTTTGGGTGGAATAAAAGAGATTTGTTATGTATATCAAATTACCAGAGTTACTTCTCTAAATACTTTGTTTAATAAATATTCAATAAAGTTTAACTTTAGCAATTATCAATTTCTTATTAATGTATAATTAAAGACATGATTAACCTCTTAACTTCTTAGAAAGAAGAGAGAACGAAAGCCAAGACAGCCAGATCTACCACAACAAAAATATATCAAAAGAATGTTTATGAATTGCCCGCCGTGTTCTACTTATTTAGTTTTTTGGATCAGTACCTGCTCTAAACACCAAATAAAAGCAATACTTGTTAGACTTTTTCTTCTCCTGAGCTCTTTTATAATCAATGTAATTGCATGTAGAAATCAAGAATCAAAAGTGCTGCTAGTAGTTTTGGGTTCGCATAAAACTTTGCTCGGCTACTAGTTCCACACAATTTATATAGTTATATAGTTATATAGAAACAAACCATGGATATAACTCCGAAACGCCGAAAGCGGATCCCTGAACCCTGTGGAAAGGTTATTTCTAGACTCAGATACTGACTCGTACAGCATATTTAGCTTCTTACGTAAGCAACGAACGCAGAGTGTGTAAAAGTAAAGTCTTGGAAGGGTGTTGGTTTCTCAGTGAGCGGCTCAGGACGAATTAGTTGCGGGTTGCGAGCTTTGCCTTCACAACGAGGACGAAGGGGAGTTATTCCGAAACTTTAATTCGTTGCGGCTTCGATAAAACACAATGCGGACTACATCGAGGTCTTATATTATGCACACATATTATGGATTGCTTTGCCTGCAGCAAAGATAGTTTATATCTAAAGAAAATTCATTTTATACTGCCAACAATTTTAAATTGCTTATAGTACATGAATTATTTGGTTTGAAATATAATTATTCTAATTTTTCAATTTAATCTAATTCGTAATTATTATGCGCATTTAGCGCATACATAAGACATGGGCTCTCTGACATTAACAAACGCACTGTAATAGGACGAAAACTTCAATATACTTAAAGGTTAATATTCGACTAGGATTTAAACATGCTTGTGGATTTATTTTCTACCGCATGCATTACTTTGTGTGATAATAAATTTCGACTGCATGCAGCAGTACTCTGTCTGCATCATCTCGACTGACGAAAGTACCTTACACAACACCCTCTCACTAGGGAGTTTATGACTGACGCACTCAGGTCGAGCTCAGGTCATAAAACCTCATTCGATGAACATATGCACCAAGCCACTCGACAATTATATCAACAAATTTTAAAAATTATTATTATTTCTAATATTGGATTTTACATAGTATCGTTTCTAATGAAAAGCACATATTTTGTTATAAAATAGCTATTTACATATATATATATATATATATATATATTAACTGTAAACAAGACCATAAAGGTTGCCCAGTTTTTATATTTTTAGCGTTAGTATCCTACGAGAGAATATCGCTGACTACATGATGCAGAATTTTGCTGAAACATCATTCCATCCCAATTGTACCCTGAATTTGCAGGAGCGGGCAAATTTTATTTTCCATAGAAAAAAGTTTTTAACAGACACAATTATTTTCCGGCTAAATTGAAAGCATCGAATTAGATCGAGTTAAATGTGATTGATCGCCAATCGCCGTTTGCTTTCTAATTCTTCCGTATCCTTTCTTCCGCTTTTCTCAATAAACCCAGCGCTTTCGCTATGCTTTCTACTTACGTATATATACCTTATTATAAGCTCCACAGTTGCTCTTGCACGAATAAAATTAACGATTTAAAGCTTTAAAGTTAATATATTGAAGTACAACTCGAAATTTACATAGTTTACCAGTTTCTTGATCGGAATAAAGCGGAAGTCAAAATGGACATGCGGACAGGTTTTATTAACGAGCTCGGTTCAACGCTGCTGTTCTTTTCCAATGTTCATTTGCTCGCTGAGCCACCACTTGCTGCCAACGACCGTCAACTAGAGAGAGAAAAAAAATTAACACAAACGCGCTCGGAATCGATAGTTTACCGTTCGTATTATAATTACCACTAATAACGCGCTGCCACCTATAACACCGCTTTCACATACGTGTAACAATGCAAACGGACGAGTGCATCACGAACACAATACTCCGCAACGATTCCATTACGTTATTTTATTTCGTTTCGCTCGTTTACTGGCATCGTTATTACATATAGACTCCGCCCAAGTATGTACATACTGAAAAACACGTTTATTTAAATTTTGGAAATATGGTATAATGTTTATTTGACTTAAGCCACTTATAATCAATATTTTAAATAACTTCTTAAATTAGCGTTTTAATTGCTGTTTAATTTTAGTTCAAAGTGTTTCTATAATTCCGTCAAATTGCACACAAATTTAAAAGTTAAATATTTTAACACCAGGAATTGAACTTGTCGCGAGTAGCTCGTCATGCAGGCTCTAATCTCTTTTTTTCTATTACTTAAAGTAGAAAAGTCACAGCGTATTTGTTTTTTTTTTTTCAATTTGTAATATCTTTCTTCTTCTACTTCCATTTGGGTAAAACTTTTAAAAAAATGTTCCTGTTGAAATTGCTGTCTTCTTATTCCTGTTCCGGTAATATTGAAAAGAAGATAGATCGTTTATTGCATTTGGTCATATATTTCAATGCATCAAAAAAATTATAATAAAACATTTTCAACATTTAATAAAATAACAAACAATATGTGTATATCAAATACTATAGGTAGTTTCAATTAACCACGTATAAATACCTAACTAGAGGTACACGTGTACCTGATTTGTAGTTGACGCACGTGCTAGTACATAATCTCCCAGGATAATTTCCATGTTGCAATGCAGCGCGCACAACTAATGCGTTTACCTTAATTGCTAATATGCGTTCCCGTTTTATACCTTTTATTAACGCTTGTGCTAACTATTCATCCACATCAATTAAACACACCTACATTGTTAGAATATATAATACACCAGAAATTGAAATTATTATGCGCTAATTATGTATTATTATTATGCATTAATTAAAATACAATTGCCTCACTACGCAAGTCAATTTTATAAATAAAGTCAAAAGCCATACACTCCGGTGTATTGAAAGCGCATACTTTTTGTTAATGTCCTACCCATATATATTTTAACAAGATTTGCTTCAAATTAATTGCTTTATAGGTGGTGTCTGCTGCTCGAAAGCAAATGTAATTTATATATGAATATAATAATTTGTAAAATCTACAGCGTTTGTATGAAACTAGTGGCAAATAAAAAAAGCGAATAATTGTTGTTTGTTACGTGCTTTTATTGGAAAAAAGTCGGTTGTATGGTGTAGGAAGTTTAATAGAAAGTTTGCTCTTTTATCGGCTTTCCAAAAGCTTTTCAATTAGGTTTATTGGATTATGGTTTTAATTTGCTGAATATATTTAACTATCTTTTAAAAATTATTTTGAACCGAATATAATACATAGTACTTAATTTTAATAAACACAAAATAAATATTTGCCGCAGAAATAGTTTCACTCTGTCTTTAGTTCTTCTCTTTCACCGAGAAGCAATGTTTTAGCAGTAAAGAGCGCTTTCCAATTGTTCTAGACCTTGTTCAAATATTCAAAGCGTCAAATTGCATGCCCGCCCTTAGCACACAACCTGCACAAACACATCAAGGTGCGTACACAAACGTAGTATCCGTAAAATCGAAGAATAATTACATGTTGACACAATTCGCAATCAATCTAAAGCGCTTTTCTATTTTAGATCTTATCCACACGCAAAAGTTGGTTTATAATAGTCCATGAGTATGGCCGCCTTCTTGTTGGCTTACACTGTGAATGAAAGGAAAGGCTTTTAAATTATTTTTTAATGAAGCATTTCTATATTGTGGTATTTAATTAAATTTTGTACTTTGCTTTTTGCGCTGATTGCCAGCTTAACGCTTAATGCTCTTAGTCGAAGTAATAACTTAACTTTCGTTTACAGTAAAATTACTCATGGCATTGAATAATTCAGATTGAAAACTAATGCCCAGAATTTCGGATATTTAATGATAAATATCTTCTGCAGGATTTCCTGTTTAAAATTTATTTTAAGAAAAGAAGCTAAAATGCATAAAAAATAATTTGAGCATATAAATGTTTGAAGTGAACAACAAATTTTGGCGTGATTTCGTATATGCAAATGTGGGTTGCATTTATAATCAAATGCTTTGCAGTAGCTCTAATATTCAGTGTACCTGGCATACTTCCTCTATAAACTACAACACGCAGGACAATCGTGTTGCAACATTGTGTCCTCTCACATTGTGCAAGCCTGAATCCCGTATAAATAAATGACAATGCGCTGGACACTACTCTTGTTAGTCCTATAGCACGTTCCAATTTACCACCTATTTTTTGATCATTCTAAATTTATAAACATAATCCAAAACATAATTTGGCAATTATATGACTCAAAGTATTGCAAAGTCAAACTTTCAAGAGTAGTAGCAATTAAAGTACCCCAAATGGGATATCGATGAATAAAGCTATTAATTGCGAAGGTGTTCTTGTTTGAGGCAGTCAGGGAGCTAATTTTCAGCCAAAGATTTGCTTTCGGATGTTTCTTTTAGGTCGATTTAAAATGAGTGTTTCTTACGAATGGAGCAGTGTGGTAATCGATCGTCATTTGTTGGCTGACGGTAAAGCGTAGCGTGGTACGAACTCACTAGTCGAGGATGAGCACGTGGGCATTAAACACTAGCGACTGCTGCCAGATGGTTACTTGTGAATTGATCTATGCGGAGAATCAATGAATCGAAGGACGTTACGAAATGATACCAATTGAACAGCACACAGTCTTTAATTCAATATAGCATTTTAGTCTCTTTTTAATCGATTGCTTATTTATTTCATAAATTGTAATTCTTTATATCATGAATATATATATATATAGATAGATAGATATAGATAGATAAAAGTAAAGTAATGAACAGAAAGCAGCACTTAACTTGCGAACACAGCCTTTTTGCTGCTCACACAATTTCATCATATTGGATTTTTTTGACAGAATCTTTTTCTCTTTCCAAAACTTACCTTCCGATAGTTTCATACCGACAGATCTTTCCCGCTTGCCAGTTATGCGACCTTTTGAACATTTGTAAACCGTCCATCAAGATGTCTGCAATAGTTATTTAACTAAAGTAAAAACTTTTCCTCTTTTGCTGTTTAGTATCATTTATCATTGTGATATATGACACTCTACTTGTGAGCTCTTTCACAAATACCTAATCTATATATCAAATATAAATCTATTATCTGCTTTTGAATTGGCAAACTAATCTTTTTGCAGTTTGTTTGAAAGAAAAATATAAAAGAAGAAAAAAATCCTGTAGTCGCTCTTCATGGCGCAAACATCTTTTGTTTGTTTTAAAAAACTGCTTTCTTCCACTTGCAACCTGCCTCAGTTTATCTGCATAAAAAAATGTGTTTTGCTTCATGTAGATGTATCTATTATCTATTATCAGATATCTACTAAAAATGTATGGAGAAATAACCAAATCAACTTTTTTATTCTTTTAATATTATCAATGCAGATATCGCATCTAGGGTTATGCTAGGTCATGGGTCCTAATGAACAGGCCTTCGCGTGCCTTTGGAAGTCACGGGGCCTGTTGGCAGCTGAATATTTTGGTCCTTGGTACGTATGCTTTTGCAAAGCTCCGCTAGGGCATGTGAGTTATGCGCCTAATGTTTCCTTTTTGGGCAGAAGTAGCGCCGGTATATCCTGCAACAATTCGGTCGCTTGGCATGAGCTTCGTGCTATTGTAGGGCGGCAGTAGGTGAAGCAAAAGCGGCAGCATTATCGCGAATGCACATGTAGAAAACTAGAAACGCAAGCTTGCGAGTTCTGATTTATTGGCCTAACAAATGCGAGTCTTACAATGGACGCATTCTGTAGCAGGATTCCCCTTTGAATATTAGATTTGTTATTACTTTCGATTTGCAATTGTAAATGTTGTTCTATTGGAGAACACAAAGTATGTAAAATGAGCGTTTTCAGTGCGTGAATGTTGACGATTATTATTTATTCCTGCTATTTGTCTTAATAGATATATGATGGAAATAAAATTACCTGTAGTTTCATTATGCAAATGAAAATCGAATTATTAATAATCTTAATAAATCCAAAATAAACATAAAAATAAGTCGGTGATGCATACAATATACTCATGAACGTGAGAATAGTGTATAGGAACTTTCTTCTGAATTAATAAAACATGAAATATGTTCATTTATACCTTCAGAGAATTAAGATGCATGGAAATAATGTTGATTTATAGACGTTATCAATTTTTTTTTTTCTGCAATAAAAAAGGAAACAAACTCACTGGTATTATTTGCAATAAATAATGTAATACCTAACAAGCTTTATAAAAACTATGCATTTAAATTACATTTTGAGAATACAACAAATAAGTACAAACTAAATAAAAAGAACAGTCACCTAGTAATAAAATCTATTAACTTAATTTATCTACTTGGAATCAGGGGCATACAGAAAACAATCCAGAAACACAACCTCTTGTAGATATATCAGGCGACTGTATCAAGGAGGTCTCTGAATGCAAAACGATTTATGGCAAGAACAACGGGTAGCAGTACTATCTCAGAGTAAATTCTCCCATGCCATCCTATCCCATTTTGTTTTTGCTATGCTATTCGTATAGAACAAGTAACTTTTTCAGGACATGCACAAACTTGAACCTTATTTACACTTCACTTACTCTAGTTGCTCATTGTCGACTAAAATGCATAGCAAATACGCCGAAGCTAGTTTCTCGAGTTTTGGGGGGAAAGAAAAGGCCGGGCAGGGTCGTAGCCCAATGTTTGCTGTCTCGTCGCCGAACAAAAGCAATGATCTGTGGAAAGGACAGAACAACCCAATCCATGATTATGACAATATATACAACAGAATATTTTTTTAGGTTCCACACTAGTGCATGTTAAATATAAAAGAGATTACAATAGGAGAGAAAAATGAATGTTTTATGTTCGTTGTGTGTGTCGATATAAAGTATGTAGGTAATAAAAATATAGTAAAAAGACTAGTTAGAATGGCATTGTAGCATGCACAGCCAAAGGGCTATAAGAAATGGCTTAACGAACAAAGCTTGACGTAGCTCGCTTAGGAAAGCGACCGCTTATTGCGCTCGTTTGCCCGGCCGCTTGTTTTGCCTTTATGTTGTTTCAAACGACTCAGAAGATGTGACGTGATGTTTGCTTTTTGTCTGTTTTGTCTCGATTTATACCTACTTTTCCACAATTTGCACATTCTGGCCAGGCATTTCTAGTTTATTCTATACCAGTGTTTATGAAAATAAATTATGACAGAACTCATAGAAATTGGAGTTAATACTCATAATCTAGATTTGTTGTGTTTTTGTTGTTGCATATATATTTGAAATAACGACTAGGAATGCAATAGAATATTTCGATGTTTTACCAAACTTGAAGGTTCTTGTGGTTTTCTAACCCCTGGGATTGACAAACTTGTGACCAATAAATACTTTATCGAACCGGGTCTGCAACAACACCACGACTATGTTCAATTTGTAGGGTAGCAACACTTCAGTAAGGTGGTAAAGTAAAGATGCGAGTACGATTCAGCTCACAGTTTCAAATTTATAAATTATGCATTAGTGCAAGTAGGCGATTCTGGTTTATGTTGTTGGTTGCCTTTTTGGCAATGCACACAAAAGTGATGAAAAATGAATTTTGCTGGCAGTTGCTTTTCCGCAACAAGGATGAGGAAAGAAGAAGCAGATCTTCATCCGCGGATATGGATATTAATGGAAAGGTAATGGTTTCGCGGGATGAATAAAGCTTGAAATTAAGTATTATATTTGCCATGTAAGGAGAAATCTGTGCCATAGATTGCAATGGTGCTTCTGCATGTTATAAACTTTCAGTGGATAGCCATACTACCAATTTTCTGAAACTGCACTGGTTCTATATATGTGCTGGTGCTAAAAGAGTGTAAAGCGTCTTTATATTAAATTGATTTAATTTACTTTTAAAGACAAATAGTTTTTAACGCAAAATATTGAGTGCAATTCCAACACTTGCGAATAATCTTTGTGTAGACACTGTGAGTTAGTTATGCAGCTACAATCAATCGCTAAGAGAATTGTGGTTGGGTTGATGGTGACAGAACACCGATTTAAATCCTCGGTGACCTATGCTATAAATTATATTATCTAATTGTAATTTACTGTCGCAGCGTATGCGTTCCAGAACGAGTGAGAATGCCCAAGAGAAGCAAAGACTTATATACCTTGAGTTTATTCCGCCATGGGCGAGGGTGGTAAGGCTTATGCCGCGTGTCGCCGCTTGTTACAAACTCATTATTAATTATTTGCTCATTTTTTATAATCTGTAGCGTACGGCAAAGAACATGCAATGAGGAGAATACAAATGAGGACGGTAGTTGTTTTCATGTTTTGGAATTTAAGTTACTCCGGTTTCTTTTTTCTTCATTTCCTTCAATTACTAAATTAGGTTTTAATTTATTTTACTTTGCAATTTTTATAATTGTAAGGTAATTTTAAATTTAATAATTGAATATGATGACCTACGATTATTAATCTAAAATTTGTATATAAATTCACCAATTATTAGTTAGTTATGTTCATAACTCGTAAAATGTAGCCAAAAGCTCTCAACGATTGTACCTTTCGTAATCAATTGATTCACATAATAGAATACACTGGTTCCTATTAATTGGTACAATGCTATATGCATTATAAATCATATCTCAAGCGAACTTCATAAACCTCCTTGTTTTTTGTTCCACAGAAATTCAGCACTTGTATTTGTGATAATGTTGCTGAGAGTAACAACACACCCGCAGCCTGAAGCAACATCAACACCTACGCCCCGAAAGTTTTGATCATAGGCTCTCCCTATAAACGCAAAATCCCACCATCAAAGCGTTTCACACAGATAATCTTTGTTTATAATTTCTATAGCAATCAGCTCTAAACGCAAAATACGGTATCTTGTCAAACAAATCTTTAAAACTATATGTGCGCGAGTTTAACTTTGCCATTATAATTAACCAGAAGGTGAATGCTAGATATTCCAACAAGATAATGATGATATTTAAGAGTAACGATCTGTGTTAGCAAGAAGATTTTAAGATATATCTAAACAAAGGGTACTTAACCTTTTCATACCTACCGCCCACTTTAGCATCTCTATTAGTAAAAAAAATTGCTTATCACATAACTATATACTAATAATAATGATAATGAGATTAAAAATAATATCAATAACGCTATGAATTTGTTTAAAATAATACTAAAAATGTGTTTTTTTAAAACTTCAATTAAATAAGAAAAATAAGAGAAAGTATACAAAACCCCTATCTCCCACAAAAAAGGCTCTACCTTCCACTAGTGGGTGGAAGAAACTTGGTTGAGTACCACTGATCTAAACAAACTAAATGGTTTAATAATGCGAAACCATTAGATAACGGTATTAATTAGACGGATAATTAGGTGAAAGAAAAAGACGAATAGATTGAATGTGAGGAAATAAGAGATAAAAAGTTGTAACTCAGCTTTTTTCTTACTTAGAGCCGCAAATAAAAATGTTTTTGCGAAATGCACCACCATCAGTTTTCCTCTTTTCACCTTTCCTTTTCCCTTTTGCTCATTTTCGCAGTCTTTAATTAAATTGCCGTTTGTCATCTTCTGATTTCCGGGTATTTCTTTGGAGATCCTTTTTGATTTATTTGTCATATTCTTTATTATTGAATTTATATGAATAATATTCAAGTATACTTTTCTTGACTTTAAAAATTTGCAAAAAAAGTATGTAAATATTTAAATATAACTTACCACAGAGTATGAAGAAAGCGAGTAGCCAATAAGTTGTTTGTGACATTGAACGGCCGTTGCATTGGCGTTCAACTCCTCAAAAATATATCAAACCTGCACGACAGCAGTCGTGATACGTACACATAAATTCCAATAGACCCAGAGAGACCCAAAATACTAAATCACAATTTTAAAACTTTTTGCATTCCAAAGCACAAGAAAGTTACTACTACTGTCTTTCTATATGTATTTTTTTTTCTCAATGCAATCTACTAAACATCCAAGATAAGATTTAAATCCGAGATAGAAATCGAAGGGAATCGAGAACACACTTTCTTGTACCACTTTTCTTCATGCACGTACGAGAAGGCGCGAGAGGAACCAACGACGGAAACACACAATCGCAATGCGGGTACCGGGGAACGAGGACGAGCACCAAGCACACACCGCGCGAACGACGGCAACCCCTTGACGGTTTTCCACGCGAACGCAGACTGCCGACCCGGCGGCGCGGCGGCTGCGATGGAGGCGGCGGCAGATGCGGTACAAGCGTGCAGCGCGAGCGCGCAAAATGCGGCGCGACTTATGCTGCAGTACAATCGTCCTTATTAACTATTACTATATATATAATCCAGTTATTTTTTTTGAATATAAATTAGTTAGCTAATGTTTGCGCCTATAAATGGATTAATGCGAATAACCATCGCAATATTCGTTTCTTCGATTTCGACAATTTCAGATAACCTCGATAACTACAGTACACTACAGTACATAATCCATATATAAGAACATAAAGGACAACTATGAGGACGGGAGAGCGCAGTTTTGAATTATTGATGAGGTAAGTTACCTCCGCGTAGGTACACTTCTCTTTTATGCTGGGGGCGAGCATAAGAACTCTAGCGATACTCCTCAGCACATGTGTATTTGAAGGGATGTGTATATGCTGGACATACACGAAAGGCATTGTAAACATGTCATTATGCTTCTAGGACTGGGGGCAATCTATGGTATGGTAGAGGCTAAGAGATGAATCTACCCCATTCAATTAGCTACTCTATGCTTCGGTGAGCAATCAGTTATCAACTAGACTTGCAGCTAATTGCTACTTGGCTTAGACGGAATAATCACTAATATTGACGCTGGTCAAGATATACATCATTGATGATGTCTGCTATTTGAGTGGTTGCAACGCAAAGTTTAATCAATGACATACAAACTCAAGTCTGTTTTATTTGCAAATGATCTTTGTACCTACCATCAGATTCTGTTTTGTCACTTTACATATTTATTCCTCTCTAAAAATATAATATCAGGGAGCATGCCTCACATTTCAAATTCCGTTTTCACTTGTCTTCCTTAAGTTCTTAAGAATATAGAATGCCTAAATTACTTCACGACCAGGTAGGGCCAGCATTATTTGAAATTGGCGAATTACATGTTATCTGATCCTATTGGTCACGGATTGTTTCGACCGCAGAACAATGTTGCATGTCAACCTCTTGAACTATAATAGTAGTCATAATAATTAGATGAACGCCGGTGCGGTGCGCTGGGAAACGAAAGGGAATGCCATTGCCGACTGCTGATATTCAAGAAATTTAACGTCGGTTGTAGGCATTCACCTTTGTCGCTTTTGCAGTCGGTAGACGCCGTTTTCGGTGGCAGGTTAGGTTGAAGCAATAGGTAGTGGATACTGCCCGTCCTATATTCCTGGGTCGTGTCGGCTGGGTTTTTAATATTGATGTGGGCGATATTGTACGTGGCATGAGCGGCGGCTTTTCGCCGCCGGCTAACGTCAGAGCGGAGCAACACCAAGGTGCTGTTTAGCTTTCGCTTTGGCGCAAAAGCTTTTGCTTTGACGAAGCGCCATGGCTCTAGCGGTTTTGCACATATTACTCGAAAAGCTTGGATGCAGGCAAATAAGGATGCTTAGACATAGTATGCATGCATTCTGGCGTCTGCTAATTGTCTAGTAAATTAGTAAAAACAACAATATTTTATGCTCGTTTATATTTCATAATAACGAAGGAACCTTGAATTAGCGCGAAAGAAATATGAAAATTTATGTTTTTTGTTACGGGGTAGATTACCAATTAACTTAAACTTAGTAAATTTTGAAATTAATGTGTTAAATTTCGTGAATGCTAATAGGTGTTTATGATCTGTCAGTTCGCAATTTATTCGTGAAAGGATTTTGGTCTCTTCTTTTAATAAGAAAGTGCAAACTTTTTTCAAATACCGAAACGGGAAAATTTAGTGATGTATCCACCATGCATATTATTCATTAAAATTTGTAAATATACAGTTTGATTCTGCAAAATGTAATAAAGCGAAGCACTGCCTACACGCAAAACGCATGAAAATGACTGTGAGAAAAGTAAGCGCAACACGATATGCTGTCATGGCACCTGCCCAGTTTACAAGCCTGCACGCCACACACAACAGGATACAACAGAACAGCATTGCAGTAGTTTTCTACACTCGACCAGCTCGTTCATTTCCAGGTTTCCTTATTTTTATCTGCAGGTTATATCAATGCTCAATGATTGGTGGATAGCTCTAACTACATTAACAATACGCAACTGCTTTAAATATAAGATCATTTGTTAGCGTCATCTTCAGTTAATTAGTTATATTCTAAAATTATTATATAAAAATAGCACATCCAAATATTTTTTTTTTCAAAGGAAAACTGATTGAAGGTTGGCAAAGCGCATTTAAAGTTTTCTATCTGTGAACATTGGGCTATAGCTGATAGAAAGGAATAATTCAGTCACGTATATTCCTGTGTTTTCAATTGGAGGGCAAGCAGCTGGGTTACATGCCGGGAAAGCACGAGTCGTCATAATCAGGCCTCTATTCTATCGCAGTTTTCTCTTGTTTGAAACCGTTCGTCTTCTTTTTTCTACCTATCCATTGTGCAATCATTATTCTTCTGAGTCTATGTTGACTACGTCTGCCTGATAAAACCTAATAATGCGACAATCCGTTTGTTTATCGACTCCTTCAATCTTGCTTTCGCAAGGAACTTCTTTTGCAGTTGCTATTCTTCGAATTTTTATTATCAGGTCCAGTTTAATTTTTATGTTTTGCGGTAAAATGACATCCAAATTCAAACATAAAAATTGCATGGTTTTTCAAAATTATGATAAATAATTGACGCCAAAGAAAACTCAATAGTGCTAATGAATATAATTATTATTTATGACTAGAAGTTTACTATTGATAGGTATTAAAAATGCCCAGCTGGCAAAAAAAAGAAATGCAATAAAACAATATAAATTATTAGCACACTACTGAAGTTGTAACAGTGTATAAAAATAAAATTGAAGAAATACTTTTTAACGTTTTTTTTTTTAATTTTTAGAAAACCAATGACAAAGTCTATTTTGTAGCCTTTAAGTATATTAAAGGCTGAGGAATTATTTAAGTTGACAAAACTAGGCACGCACCCATCTTCTTTGTAAAGAATCAAGGTTCGATGAATATGTATGCACTTCTTCAAAAATAATAAATTTCCTTTACATTTACATACTCTTATACCGATGTAGGCAAATTCTCGCCAGCCAGCAAGTGATAGCATTTAACTGATCCGCATAAACCGCCGACATTTTTCAAACTTGCTAACGGCAACCGCATGCTAAGATAAATGTTGGAACATTAAATCGAATCTTAACATATATATTCCTTACTAAACTTTTATTTTATCTTCAGATTTTGTCCGGTTCTTAAATCTGTTTTGCGCTTATAAACGCTGTGAAACACATTGTTTTACTGTTACGAGATTATCATAAATTTACTAGTCAGACTCAAAGTTCCAAAAAGTGTTTAATCACTTGGTAGGTGAGAAATTATCATACCCGCGATAACATAAATTGATTTTACGGAATTAATCCTTTTTCTATCATCATGTTGATACGTTCAAAAATAACTCTATTGAGTACCCCATATGCATGTCAGGACGCACTTACGCACATCCTGCCCTTCTTTCCGTATCCTTGCCCACATCCCCATATTCTATACTCGCACCAATCGAACCGCGGAGTGTTCGATAACACTACCCTTCTGGCTCAACTTAGTTCGATAACACCGAAGCAGCAAGCAAAGAGAAAATTAACTCGGATTATTATCAATGCTCCGATGGCTCTGCATCGGCTCAATTCAAGCAGAAGAGATCGATGACAGCTGCTCTAGGCACACACTACATTCAGTAAGTTTCAGGGTTTGTATCCTGCTGCCAGGACAACATTTGCACGCCTTTAGTACCTTGTCACGGGGTCCTGTTGCTGTTAATGATGACATTATGAATACCAGTCGGTTACATTTTTATCTCGCTGACATTTTCATCAAATGCAGATTTTTTTTTGCAGGCTTTGAACACTGCAACTTTGAAAGTAAGTCTTGCATTCATGTTGTTAACTGATTGTATTCAAAAACGAAGTTAATTAGGATTGGCGGAAAGTGCGACAAGCAGTCACTTGTTATTTTTGTATTTTTTTTGCCGGCATAGCAAAGGCACAAAGCCCTCGATGGTGAACGCAATCGTACGTAGGAATAATAAATTAACCTTTGAATTGTACGCCTGTATTGGTTCCATGGTTCAAGTTCTATGCTTGTGGTAAAATTGTGTTTACAAGCATGCCGCGACGGCTCGAAGATCATTTGTACGATATTCCGTTTCTGTTTCCATTCTGGTACTCGTTGTTACTGTGGGAAAAGTGTAAATGTAACGAGTGCAAATCGCTTTTTGACTCCTGGATTTGCGCTACTGCACAATGATATGGTGTTTGTATGCTGTCACCGCGGTTGTTCCTCCTCGGGTGGTGGCTTTGATTAGAATGTGTTTTCGGAGTACTCAATTACTCCACGCTTGTTTTTTAAATTGCAATAATTATTCCATTCTGATTGGATTTGAAAAGGATGTCAAACGAAACAATAGCTAAAATTTCTTGTGGTATATTTATTATATATATATTTATTATATATATATATTGTATTAACTAAAAAAAATGATGGAGATACCGTCTAGGTGAAGTAATTTTAGATAAGGTCCTCCAGGATTTTCTTTTCGTATTCGCGGTCAATACATAATATGTACAGTATGTTTATGTTTGTTCACCAACAATATATATCTGTTGTGGTAGGATAATGTGGGTGGACACAGCGGTATTGTTCCGTGACGCACGCTCCACACGCCACAGGCAACAAACAACCAAAGAGTTGTATAGAAAGAGATATGTAGTGTATTATTTTGTTCTAATAATAGCGAAAGGAATAAGTAATAAGAGTAATGCACTCAACACATTATGCTATGTTGTCTAGGTTTACATACTGAAGAAGAGTGGACAGTAGCGAGTTAGGCAAATATTATCTATATAATATAGACCATTAATTTTATTAATATTCAGTATCAATATCTATTCAGTCAATGAATATTAAATTAAGTTAATGGCACCCCAATCTCATCACGATGCTATTAAATGAAGCGTTCGCACCTCCGTGAAAGTGATCAGGCGGACGAAGAGATTCACACCTTAAGCAGGGAAAAAACGCGAACCAAGCGTAAAAAATAATGTACCTACCTAGGGCTAATGCCTCTTTGTAGTAACGAGATGCGGTAGCGTTGAGGTTTCTTGTAAATACCTATACACATTACCCGTAGATCAAAACTGTCGAGAGACATACGATTTTCAAGTGAAACCCTGCTTCACCCTAACGCATTTTCCGACATGATTGCTCAGATAGTGCGTTCGAACCCTGTAATCGTAAGCCGTACTCGGTAGCTCGACAGGTATACTACGGTTATGCCCAAGAACATATTCCCGCACATTCTATTTTTTTAATATTATTTCTCCATGAAAGAACCCTGTTTGTTAATAGAAGCAAACAAAAATATTTCACTGCGATGAGCAAATGCTTTACAGAGGGAGAGAATATTAAACCAATGGTTATACACGTCTTGCAGTCGTCGTTTTTCTTAATAATAGCATCCGCTTACTCGGGCGAATAAAAGAAGATTCATTGTTGTCTTCTTTAATAAATTCTCTACAGGCAGTTGTAATTTTTACATTATTTGTACCTATCAACAAGAAATGAGGGTTCAAATTAAAATAAAAATATTTTTTAATTAAATTGAATTAAAACTATATATTTTGCTGATATAATTACAATATGTAATTTTATAATTTTGATATAATAATTGTATTTCAGTTTTAACCGTAAAATTTTGCTTGAAATATTTTAAGCTCACCTGATTTAATTTCTTGCTTAGAACTTATCAAGCTTCTCTTTTTTGGATCAATTTAATAAATATTTAAAGACTAAAATTTACCATCCTCTACTATGCCATTACGAACAGTCCAATTAGTATAATTTGCATTTTGCCTTTATCCACTAAAAGAACAAATAGGAAAGAACAGTAACTCAACCAGCAAAAACAATATTTCCATATTAATCACGTGTCATATTCCACTCGGGTGCTGTAATGCGAGAGAAAGAAAAAGCTAACACGTTATTTATACTTACCTATCTAAATTGCCATTGGAAATTAAAAGTAGAGACCAGTGTAATTATTATCATAAGAATTAAAATTGCCAAATTATAAATTTGAATTTTAAACCAGCATATGTTCAGTATTACAGTACATTAACAACATATCCAACAACTCCGGTTTTACGCCACTTTTTTAGGACAATGTTACACGTGCTTAATATGTCTAAAAAAAGAACAAAGTTCACAAGCATCGAATTGCAAAAATAAATTTTTCACAGACACTAGAGACAGTAGTAGCAGCGGTGGCGGCAATGATTTGGTCTTTTTGCATACGGCATGCTGGCACAAACTGTGTCTCCATTTGTTTCGTGCAGTCCTGAAGCAGCGCATTCAGTGGATTTGTAGTTGAATTTTGGTGGCATTTTCTCGTCAGTAAAGTCTTTAGAGATATTTGCTAGCTGAATGTTTGGGTAAATGTAAAAAATTATTGAAATGTGTCATATAGAAATGAGATAAATATTTTCATTTGTTTTCTGCTGGGTATGTAACCCTGCAACGGGGTATCCATGCGCAGCCAGTGCATTTAAATTCTATTTGGTGCTCTCCGAAAATTACTTGGTCCCCATGCAGTTGTATAGGGTGAATTGGAAAAGTAAAATAAACACTTTTGGGGTGAAAACGCATAAAAATCATATCTCGTCGGGCAACAGCACTAGTGAAAAAATTACATCGGATTCTTATTTATGCACTCCATTGGTTCCATTTTAAATGGAACCATGCGGCATGCGTACATTGTATAAATATCGACTTTTATCTTATGCATCAATGGATATCTGCAGAAAGACACTTAATCTGAGTGCTTGAGCAAAAATTGCTAGCATTATAGAATGCCAAATTTAATTATGTAGTTAGTTTCTCGCTGTACATCGCAAAACGAGAGCCAATATTACATATTGAAATGATTCTTCTCGGCATAAATAGCTTAGATTAAATGAATGCTTACAAAAAATTGCTACAGAGTTATTTGAAACGTGAATTCAATCCAGTTTTCGACCCTTTTTCTGTTCTATTTGCATTGCTCCATTTCTATTCCTAATGGTGCAGTGATTGCTTTCAACGTTCGTTTGCTCGTTTCAACCACCCATCATGGAAATCGCACAAAGCCAGCCAGATCCACAAGCAGGATTCGCAGGATCGAGAAGCATTCGTCTCCGGTAGTAGTCAAGCGGGTACGCAGCACGTATAACTTTCTCATTTTATCCATTTTGCTCGTTTTGCTTGTTTTCATCTACAATGAATCCGCATCGCGTCCCGCAGTGATGACACACGCATACTCCCTGAATCCGGAATGAAGAATAAGACAAGAAGAAATGAGAGATAAGGCGCGCTCAACAGTGGGCAATTACGACAATGCTATTTTCTTACGAAAGAAGACTAATGATTCATTCATTTATAAATTGTTGCCAGCCTCCTGATAAACGCCTCAGACACGTGCGATGCAGTAGCTTTTTCCCACACTCTCACCTCCTACATCTTCACAAGATGCTTTCTGACATACTGGAATGGGAAGCAAAACGTGCGGTGTCGTTTATAAATCTTTAGAATTTACGACGCAATCGGATCATCGCAAGCGACATGGCCTTTTATCTAGTCAGCAAAATAACACACACACACATCTCTACATTTTTTTCTTAGCATGTCAAGATCTTAAGAAACCTCTGCTGAATCTTGTACACATATTCGCCTTCTCCTGCCCTCAAAGCTTCTATATCGGTTATGACAAATGTGTGCCAACAAATGTTTAACTGGTTTACATTTAACACAAAAGATAGAATGAAAATACATCAGTTAGAATTATAACTCGAAAAAAGATGAAAGGAAGTGTAGCATGTACCTGATGATACGGAGATGCAGATGCTAACGCGAATATAAAATGCTTCTGAGCTCGCGTAAGGAAGATGTCGATCTCAAGATGTTCTTGTCAACACAGAAAAAACTACTAATAACTGTACAAACGACAACAAATTGATTAAAAATGAATTGCATCGGAAACCACGTGCCCAGTACGTCAAGCGACTTCGTTTAAAATCAAATTATAAGATGCAATTCTCATATCTCTAGTCATACGTTAAAAAAATTAATATAATAGTACTATACTCGAGAAATTGCTTTACCATACTAATTTAAAATTTAAGAATTTTATAATTATACCCCATAAATTTAATTATAAAAATTCCATATTGGCACACTTTCTCCTGCTTAAGCCAGACATTTTCTTAGTGGTGCACATGCAATTAAAAACACATAGCTCTGAATAATTAGGAAAAATGGAAAATTGCGAACGAAGAGGGTCATTCACCATTATATCAATTTAGGAAATTGGCGATAACATTGTTTATTAATATATTGGAAAAACTC
>JARJDU010018670.1:0-12989 GCA_030264695.1 Lissagria laeviuscula | reverse complement strand
GTGACTAATTGTGATCACACTAATTGAGCATTTTTTCAATTTTTTTTTGCGCAATTTTATAGCCGCCAAAAACTATGTTCCTATTGTTTTACTTTTTCGAATTTTGAATCGGAAGTATTTTAAAATATCTCGGAACACGTACTTTAACTTTAGGGGCTTATATATCTAGTTAAAGGCAAAAGTTGCAAATTTGGCCACGATACGGGCGTAAATTATTGATTGCTTAATAATGTACTTTTCAAATTTTGTTAAAATATGAAATACTCTGGTCGTAATCAGTCACGAGCCGAAAGCAAATATTTGTCTCATAGTCATTGAAATCCAATCTTGTATTGTTTCCCTTTATTTAAAATATACGCGGCAAAACGCATTTAACCTTATCTTTTCCTTGCTGTCTGCTGTCATGCCGGACTCCTCGGAGAAGCAGTTGGTCGGGTAAATGAACCACTTAAACGTAATTAAAAGAAACACATGATTAAAACGGATAAAATAGTGTTTTTGCTCTTACACACATACGATTGATTCACTTTTTTAGGTAAGATGGGTGTCGGTGCGTTAATACCATTGATAGGGTTAGTGTAAGCAGACAAGCTCGTGTAAGACCGATAACGTTTGAAAAATGTTCAGGTTATTTGTCACTAAACAGTTTTCAATCGCTACAAAAGCATCAACAATTCTGTAAAATTACAATTGCAATAAAAGTAACAATATACGTACAATACTACCATCAGTTTATTTTTAATTTTAATTTTGTCATTTTGGAGAATTTGCAAATAATTCTGCAATATTTAATTCCTTTTTCTGGCAATTTTCAAATTCAAAGTAGTATTACTTTCCCTTGAAAGAATTACGGAAACATAACGAGTCGTATTTTTTAGATTGTTCCTAAAGTGCTATAAATAAATAAGAGTACGTCATAAAACATCATCATTTCTTATGGCTCTAGCCATGCACAAGCTACCAACAACTTCCTAGGCGCCTGAGGCTACAACCCGCCCTCTAACACCAAACCAAAGCAAGCAAACCACCAAACCATCATTTTCTCGACCTATATCGTTACGACCATACCCATGCCCATCCACATAAAACAGTGCGAACCAGGCTACAGTACAGTACTTTGCAATTGTCCTAATACTCGCCACATCTCCAAAACAGCGTAAGAAAAGAGTAAAGTAAATACAGTAGAAAAGGTACGCAGTGCTTTGCAACACTACCAAGAAAAAGGACAGACAGAATCTCTTTCAACTTTATTTCGCATCAAGCAGGAATTTATTTCGCGTGAGTTGAAACACGCCCTCGAACAATTCGCAGGAAATTCACTCACTGGAGTTATGACATTCGGTTATATTTCATCAATTGTGCAAAAGAAATTGTCGACATCCGGACATTTTTCAGTTCGGGTAGTGCAGATTATTCATTCGACTTGCTTGTTGGTGTAAATGGTGGACATAAACGTTGAAAGGCGATTGCAGCGAAGTATGAATACTCGTAGCCAATAAAAAAAAACGGGAAATTACAGTAAACAGCAAAGCAACGGTTGCCAATGTTGAGTTTTATTATGGCGTGTCTTTAAATCGGCCAATTTGTCAAAATTAATTATTGAGCAGAGAATTTTGTTGCTCGATTTAATTGCTATATAAAACGTGTTCAATGTTCAATGATTTGTTTACCATGTAACACGCTAATATATGCATTTGAAGATCATGAAAGCTGCATGACAACTACAAATGGAATCGGAATATTAACGCGTCTTGTTTCCTGTTCTGTTTTACGTTATTGACGTCTGCGCTGATATAATTCGCCCTTCAAAATCCCTCACAATCTCTGCATCTCTCTCACTCAACAAGATTCCCATTTCTGGCAAATCCGTTCTAATCATCGATGACGTGAAAGAGGGGCTTGACATCTCGAATGCGATTAGTATACCTATCCCTAACATACCTACAGGCATTATAAGTTAATCCCTATTTCTATACATATCCCATCCATATTATTATATTCCCTACCCCTGTCATCCTTTCAACTATAATTATTTACCTAAAAATACTAAAACAAAAATATCTTCGACTGCAATGTTAGATTTAACTGGTTACACACCCTGTTTAGCTTGAAGAGTATAACCTGTTCATTCAATGTGCATAACGATCATCATAGTTGGCACCTTACGTCAATATTGCTATAGACACAGACACAGCTCTAGTATGGTATTCATGATAATTTGCAATTCGCTTGATGGAACTACCGAGATAACTCGCTTTCACCCTAACCGTAAGCGTAAGCAGCATGAGATTTTATATGCGAATAAGAGCATGTAATCTATGATAGGGAGCGTCCATAGGCTTACAAGCTTATTACATTTGAATGCTAAATTGTCTTCTAGTTAACTCCACCATTGCGCCGCCAACGCCTCTAAATAGCTGAGTGCATTTCATGGGGATGAAGATAGGGTCTCTTGGAATAAGGAATGGGGTGATGTTTTCTTGTCTGGCGGCGTTTCCTTATCGCAGGAAACAAAGAAATGCAGGCTGTAAGTAAGTGTAATAAGTAAAACGAGATGGGCTAAAGATGGGAAATGTTTCTACAGCTTGTTGTAGGTAAAAAGTTAATTTTAACAATTTCTAAACAAGATAATATATTTAGTTTTTTAAAATGTAAATTACCTAAGAGGTAGTATTGAAGAGTTTAAAAATGTCATTTCCTTATGATTGCATTGTCTTTAGATCGAAATCATGTTATACCGAAAGGCGATTGGGGTGGATGTAGACCCAGCCGAAAAACTTAATGTCTTCTTCAATTGTGCGAAACACAATTAAGTTCCATACTCGTTATACGCGTTTCTTATAGGTCTTTGTTCCGCTATATACTTTTGGGGATGCAATTTAAGATGTCGCGCCGAGATGCAATCAGCCCAAGTACTTATGAGTCCTCCTCTCGTTTTACTTTTACTGCGAAACAATTTAAAATCTCAGCAATTTAATTGAAACTTCTGCATTCTCATTTATTATTAGGCTTAATATATACTTACAAGTTTGCTTAAGTCTTCTTTCTCTCTTCGTTTTTCCTTAAGTCGTTTAAAAAAATCTTATTTCTTAACTTTACTTTTACTTTACTATTTTTAAAGATAGTTTTTTGATTAAAAATCAGGATATGCTTAGAAGTGGTATTTTTTGGTAAAAATGCAGGAAACAGCGGAAATTCTAGTTTCCATGACAAAAGCAAAAGTTTTTTAATTAACGCCGGATTAACAGCGTGGCCTCATCCGACGTCTGGATTGTATGCATTATTTGCCAGCTACAGTCGGAGAGCAAACTTGTGCTTACTTGGGGTACTGTCAGGTGATTTTCTATTAACTATAATTAGCTTTGTTTCTTTGTTATCCAACACGGCATTTATGCAATGCAACAGGCAACAAGGCGTTACCTTCGGATAATTATTACAAAAAAATGTGACTGCAGTTAACAGCTTGAATATCTTTCTAGCTAAGAACAAACGATAATTATGTGATATATTGATATTATAGTTCTCAAATATAAACGAAACCTTTACATTGTGACAAGTTGAAAATTACTCGAAACGAAATAATTAAATTTACTTTCTGGGCGATTGTAATTTATGATAGCCAATTAATTAATATTGTGTATTTGTTGATAGATTAATGATAGAGAGCCTCGTTGTTTATTTTGAATTAATTAACAATAGATTGATGGGTTTAATAAATAAATTGAAATATTCAACTAACCAACATGTAGATTTAAAAATATATTATACAGTAAAACCTCGTATAACGAGCATAATTAGTTCCGGAGTCGTACTTGTAATGCAAAACACTTGTTAAGCGAAACAATGTTTACTATGTAAATTAATGTAAAATACGATAATGCAAATCATGCCAAAATATATCGAAATTCAAATTAGTGACACTCCTAATTCGTTTTTACTAGAAAGTTGTATAGACATTTGTTTTTGCCGACGATTTAAAATTTGGTTCAAATGATACATTGCATTATCATAAAATAAATTTGTAGGGCACCTAGTTTTTTTTTTTAGTATGATGATGCTTTTTAATGTAACAATGCAACAGTTTCCCATGCTTTCAGCATTTCCACGTCACTCGTTATGCGAAACATCGCTCGTTTAGCTGGTCATTTAAAAAAAACTTGCTTGTGCGCATGCTCGTTATGCGAGATGCTCATTAAGCGAAATTCCACTGTATATTTTAATTTATTATGAAAAGAATACATTATAACATAACATGTTATATTGATAGTAATATATTTTAATTTATAGTGTTCTTAAAATTGTATAATTACTTATACTAATTTTATATAATTAAGAGATTTGCATCAGGATGTTTTATCTTCTTTCTTAGATACGAAAAATAATAGAAATGTTTATCAAAGAGAATGGTAAATATTCTACCCAATGACGGATTTATGCACAAGGGCCGAAGATGCCCGTTTGATACCTTTGAAGTCAGGAGAGCCTCCAAATTCTAAAAGTCGCGCTGAAGGCCTCTACAAGAAATCTCAAGCTGATTGTGCGGCTAAAGCTACCTCAGTTCTAAATCCGGCCCTAATTTTACATCCTAACTAAGATGAACTATGGTTGTACTGTGTTCTTGTAACGGAATCTAAAGTTCAATGAGAGTCCGAGAAACTATGTAAAATCTAAACTCGGAAGGACTGTACGAATAAGTGAATCGAGCCGCAGGTTGCTCGTCCCTGATCTAGTTCTTCGAATTGGCGTAGTTGCTAGTTAATATTTCACCTTGTCTCATCTCCTGTTTTCATTTGAATCTGCCAATCATACAAAAATATTTTTTTCTGTGTTTTCTTAAAGATGGACATATGTGACTAACAGACTAATTAATTAAACTTTTAATACTTTTCTCAAAAGTCAAATGACCTTTTAATTATATTATTTATAATTTTAAAATAATAATAAGAGAAATCTAATATTTCCGTAAACATTTTTTATTTTATATGATTATATAATAATATCCCATATATGCAAATTTAACTCGATAATTGTCTTAACTAATCTAACTCTAACACATCAGTTCAATTTCAACTCTATAGACTCTATAGCTTGAGAAATTAATATGTTCGGTTGGTAGATTCCATGTTGATTCGCAATATTTGTATGCCACATAAATTGCAATTCCGTATAATGGTTGCGGACATGTTGTACAACAAGTCGCACGATACTATTTACTATATGTGTTGACATATACTGGTTTCCAACTCTTGTATAGTTGCAGGTAGGAAGGAATGCATACCTCATTATATTACACTAAAGTAAATCTTCAAGATTAATGCATCGCTGGGAAAATCAAACGGAACCTTCCAAATATACTAACATTTTTTATACCTAATCTAAACTTAAACATGATATATTATATTATTATTAAATGAGATGCTCTATAATTTTCTTTAAAGATCATTAGTAAGTAGAATATAATTATAAGTGTTATATGAAATGTATGGTGCAACTTGTATGTTGTAGAATGAGAACAACTATTAATATCAATATTGCTATGATTGCCGTTAGAACACGCTCAAAATCTATCAACGTGCATCGTGTACTGCTGCTATGCAAGGATATTATAAGACAGGGGCGGAGTTAATTATAAAGCCTCATGCTTCTTATTTTTATATTTGCTGAATAAAAATATAAACAAATTCAGAATAGGATTATAATAAAAATATATTTAAAAAAAAGTCTTTAAAGGGAAGTATTGAATGGACCCGAAAATTTTAAACGGGATAAGATAAACCTGGCATTAATTAGGATGAATTTGGATACACTCGAAAAGTGAAAGATTGATGGGGAATTTACCAGAAGATTTAGATTTTCAATGGATTTGCAACATAATTCTAAATGCCTAAATCTTGGTAATTATTATGTAAACGTTCATTTACAATTATACTTATACATTAAACCCAGAGTGCAGCAAAAAACTCATAAATTAAACTAATTTAAGCTATGAAAGAATCTATAGGCGAATATTTCTTCTTTTTTTTGTTTTTTGTTGTGCACTAAATTCAGAAATTATAAAGTAGTAGAATAAGCGTCCGACCCTGCAATAAGATGGCAACCAGGTGTAACAGTAAGTCAGATGCCAGTTGTTACACGTAAATCCACTCGTATCTCATCATTCTAAATATGTTCAGGTTCATTTACTATCTCCAAGCATTAGCGAACTAAGCATGCAGAACTATCAGGAGTACATTTAGATCAAACCCACCAAGTTTAGTCCTCGTTATCAATTAGAAGATGGTATTCATAGAATTTCGATATTTCAATATTCTGTTTATTGAGGTCTCTAACTTGTTGCTAATCGTATTAATTAATATTATTAGGAAATCAATTAGTATTCGCCTGGTACTTGGTAATAATAGATAACTTTATAACAATACATTTCATTTATTTTATTTAAAAAAAAACATTTTTGCAAATTCCCTAAAATTGTAATAAAATACATTTCCGTTACTTGTGAGTGAATAGTTTATGACGTCATGAAAATATTAAATTTATTACATGAAAGACAACTTCTCAACTTCTTAAATCCTAAAGTACTAAAATTTTATTGTGCCCATTGATTCCCCAACAGAATCAATTTGATTTTACGAGGTTTATTCGTGTCCGGAAGTAAACAATATCATTTAAAATTGACACATTTGTGAAATAGGTACATTCGTTCTTGGGTTGTTTCATCAATTATCTTATTGTTTCCTTGTTTTAAACTTACAAGGAATCATTTAATCAATAAATCCTAAAATAGTGATACAATACACTTAAAATCCCGTCACATGTCATCCTCAATATATAATATGTCATTTTAAACAATTGTTTTTGATATACAAGCACTTTAATTCACTCAAGGGTAGGTAACCTTTAAATTAAGAACCTCCTTTTTCTCTTCTTTTTGTAGGTCGTATCCAGTGAGTCGCAGGTTCTATAAATCGCTTTGGAAGTCTCGCCGTTGGCCTATTAGTCCAGCCCTATTGAATCCACATGTTTATTCCAGTACCTTCGTCTCGCTCTTGTCCATTTGCATCACTTTGTTGTCTCTTGCAAAGTGTAACTCCCCTAATCTGAATCTCTGTTTGTCAAAATAAAAAATAAAAATATTATATTCAACCATAGATTCAATCAAAAAATCAATTATTGCAAATGGTGGCGTAAAGTGTAATTTCGGGGGTTTTATGTTGCTCACCACTGATGATGTGTAGAGGCCAATTCAAAAGTAGTAGGTTCACTAATAATTTACGACACACCTAACATTAGCAATTCTGGCGGCTGGCTAGATTAATAATTTGCAAAAGCCAAGCACTTAATCTCCCAATATTTGTCTAAACAATACGTTCGTGCAGCTGTGATGGTGGCGTTACTAGGCCACATTAAATTATTGACACTTTACATGTAAGAAGCTGCCCTTACTCGTTCAATACTCCTTCGCGGATAATGCGCAAGTTAATAATGGAAACATAGCGTTCCGGCTTTGAAACTTTAATTAAACGACAATATAACGAGTCGTCGGGAGTTCGAGGCCCTACAAGAAGAGCATCATAGAGTACCTAAGTCGCGAGGGTTACAACTTTTCGGAAAACTATCAGATGCGCCAACGCCCTGCTATGTTATTTTAGTTTAGCTAATTCACTCGAAATTGCAGCTAATCTGGAGCCTTCCGACGAAGGAAGACATGAATGGTAGGAGTATGGAGATGTTGCATACTCGGTCCTGTTAGCTGTTGGGGAAAACGTAGCCTTTGCCGCGCCAGGAATTTATGAAGAGTGGAATACTATAAAAGATAACCGAATTACATCCGGGTGGATATGTAAGATACACTAAAGTGAGGAAAGAGGCCATGACGAGGGTTGTGTGCATGTTGGCATATTAGGCATAGTTTGGTTCAGTTATTAGGGTAAACCCTACAATAGCAAAAAGTCAATAAACTGAAAATTGCTTCTTTAAACTTTTAAGCTGAATAAATGCTTCTCTTTTGTCTAAATTATATTTTCAAAGTTCATTAATCTAGCAGTCATAATACAAATTTAGGTTCTAATGACATGATGAGTGTAATTACCTCAAATGTGTTTATCGTAAACAGCAAAAATAAACGATGATAAAGTGTTTAGTTGATGTGTTGTGTTGTCAAGGGCTGGTCATAATGTGCGGCGTAATGTCCTTTGCCTAGCCTCCTCTATCTCAACTCATCCTGGAGCAGGAGCCTGAGGATTGAAGGCTGACGACGTCGACAGGAAATGAGGAAACAAGTTTTCCTTCTTCTACCTATACATATTTATGTTTCAGTTAGGGGATGTGTGTGTTTTAGAGAAAGTGAGAGAGATAAAGAGAGTGTGTATCAGTGTAGAAATCCGACTATTACCGGTTTCCTTGACGTTATTGGTACTGATTAGCGTGTTTGAAACTAATAGACTTTGACAGATAAAATTGGGTGCTGCACCGAGTTTTATAACTTTGTAATTTCCTCAGGGGCTGATTTCGGTATTGATACGGCGTCTAAACTCATTTTAGAATGGTAGGGCAACATGCTGTGATGCAATCTATTCCTTTTTTTTTGCTCTCTTTCTCTCTTTGTAATATTTGCAATGGGATTGGAAAACCGGAAGCACATAGTTTCCTCACATCTTTTTTACATTTATATTTCAAATTTATTTGGGAATTGAAAATATAAACCAATCTTTATTCTTAATCAGGGCCGGCTCAAGCAAAGGCGGGGGCGCTCGTTGCGAAATTAACTTGCGGGTCTTGAAATAAAATTCTTCTCAACCCAGAACGTATCAATACTATATCTTCAACTTCTGATTTTTTTAGCACATTGAAAGTGAAAATTTGAAAAAAACCATAATTTTGAGAAAGAGGTTGCTGAGAGATTGAGAAGGGGGCCGGGTGTGTAACTGTAGTAATAACTCAAAATATTCTGTAAGTGAGAATTGAGGGCAGACATTAGTTAGTTTGATCTCTGCGGTCCCCCTAAGCTCCAAGGCCTTCGCGCCATGCAGTTACGCCAAATAATGCATCCTCATAATAATAGATATGAATGTAATTATAAAAATACACTCGTTCCTCGGTTTAATGAACTAATAGGGTACGACCTTTGTGCGTTAAACAAGAAATTCGTTAAATTAAAAGACAATGCATACATATATTATGTAGGTCATGAAGTTGCATACGCGCATACACGCAGAGGTCGATGCGACCATCAGTTGATCACATGGAGCTTTCCTTGGCAGTTAACCATGAAATTTCAATTGATTTAACCGATTTATTAAAAATTCTTGTTCGTTTTGCTCAATCACAATTTGATCCAAACACGGTCTAAAACGTTCCCAAATTAGTAGTATTGCTCTAACACCATAGAGGGCGCACCCTGTTCTTCGAAACCCTAATTTGTACGTTAAACCCGATATCCGTTAAATCGAGGCATGAGTGTACTAACGTTTTAACGAAATGAGTTGGCACAGCTTGCGGGGCGGCTGTGTTTAGTGCTGTGCACCGTTCGCATGTACGAATTTACCTTCTTCAGGAAACAAAACTCAAATTACCTCCCGATTTTTAAAGAAAAAATTTCGGATAGGGTAGGTGAAAATACATTTTAGGAGGATATCATTTAATCCACCAAAACATTAAAGACATAATATTTTACAAGATATATTGTTTACACACATTCTCAAAAGAACTAAGAAATTAAACAGCTTCTTGCCCGCCATAAATACTGAAGTAATTTGCACGTTTAATTTATGTTCACGTCCAATATAATAAGAATTTATATCCCATTGTCGGAAAACCAGCTGACGAAAGAGAACAAAAAACGTAAATTCGTTCCTATTTACTGCCAAAACGGTATCATCCTCACCCTATTCTCCACATTTTCTTTTTCTTTTGCCTGTACCGCCTTCTTCCTCTTCATGATTAACATTTATTGTTGTGATAGCAAAGAAAAATTTCGGAATCTTCTCGTCTAAATGTTATGAAATTCGACATAAAACAAGGCAAATATTTAATTAACTTCTTTCTCCGTCTCAACCGGGGAGTTAAGAAGATAAATAAATAGCTTTCGCGCTGTTTTTTCTTGTTTGTTTGAGGGAACAATTAATCAAGTAGTCACCATTTCCAAATTAAAAAAATGTATGCATAATTACGAAATTTGAATTTTAATTTTAGTCTAAGATTTATAAGTAAAAGCATTTCCAAAGCTTTAATTAATAAAGGATTTATTTAGATATAGTTTAAATGAATAAAATGTAGAACTTATAAAAGTGAGAACAAAATCTGCATTCAGTGACTTTATTAACCTAAAGCAAATTTAATTTAGATCAATATACCACCACAACCAACATAAATTATGCATTAACTAAATGATTATGATTGGGATAATGCTGTAGACATATGTGCATATGTCTTGTTTGCGTAGAAGCCATACATCTAATTAATTGCTCGGGGTATCTGCGACGAAGGTCGAGTTATAGCCTCTGAGGTGAATCGGCGAGTGTTCTCTTTGGTCGTTGTGTATTGATGCAATGCACCACAGTTCTCGCTCAAAGCTTTCGGTATGCGTAATATATCGAAGCAGAAGGTGCTCCTGTGGGATGATCAAATACGTGCTTCTATAGCCAACCAGCCATCGTCTTCAGTGTCGCATTATATCTATTCAACGATCATCCATAGCTAGATTTATGGCATACTAGATTTTCTATTGATTATATATATAAAGTAATGAAGTTTCATAAAACTGCCAGTATGCTTTTAAAGCATTTATTAAATTGCACTTGAAGCATATTGTGCGACAAGATAACTTTCTTATTTCATCCTTGCAGTTAGGCAGTTAAATGTAGTTTTAGCTAGGTGGGCGAAGACTCGGTTAAGAGAGGGAATTCCAAAGTTTACTAAAACATGCATTGCTTAAATACATTTTTAAATATCTATATTTATTTTGATAACTATGGATGATTTACAAATATATTCTTATCATGAATATAAACTTTTGCAGTTGCTCGAATGTAGACATCAATTTCTGCTCAAGGATGCTTTCGGAATAAACACTCTTTTTCTTCAAGTTTGTGACAAGCAAACTTGAAGTGTTTCCCCTGTCCCAAGCTAACCCCAACTAAAACAAAGCAATTCCAGGTGGAGAACGCAAAGATGAAATGTAAAACGGCACGCGTATCAAGACTCACGTACTGAGTATACTAGTAGCGTCTTGTTTTCCTACTGACTCACAGCCGAAGGTATATTCATATATATATATATATATATATATATATATATAAAGCAAAAAGATAAAAGTGAGATGCCAAGAGATATAAGACGAAAGCATTTATTTTCTTTCCGGTGCGAATGGTCGCGGAGACGACTGCAGACACATTTCGGGTTTTCTTTTTCGCCCTCGCAATGGTATATTGCTACACGCGTACGGGTGCGGCACCCAGATAATTTTCTTATACATCAAGCGCATAAAGTGGAAAGAAGGAAGTCTTCCGATTGAGACTTTGCATTCGACAATCTTATAAATAAAGCAGTTTTCTTCTTTGCTTTGAATGGATATGAGAAGAACCCTTTTGACTTCCTAAGTTTGAATAAATCGTAGTGAACGTCTTATTGAAATGGCATTTTTGCTTTGCTCAGCCCTAGTTTATAAGTAATTTTACAGAAATCTTTGATAAACAGAATTAGAATTCGTTGGCCTTCGATCCTTATCAGAAGTCACTACTAACTTCTACTACTTTCCAACTACTTGTATCATTGAAACCTAATGCACAAGTTTCTTTCGGCTTTCCTTCTCCAAAAAAAAATTCGATACAACTTCGAGTAAAACTCCTATCGCGTGTATGAATGTGTGGATTGTAGACATTCACGCAGGTCACGAATTCTCACTTAACTTTTCATGAGGTTAGCAACTCTAGAATGGTGGTGGAGTAGTAAAAGTAGCAAGTGGGCAAATAGCAGAAGCCAGCTAGCAAAAGAGTTTCATGGACCCGCTCGAAGAAAGCAGCGGCTCACCGAAGATCATTGTAGATTATCTGGTTTTCGCATACGCGTGCTGCCGTTCAGATGCATCTCGTGTGTTAACGTCGGGTCGAGAACTTGTAGGGGACCTTTTCATATATTATCGTATTTATGTATAGAATAGTGTAGCCTGGCTCTTGAGCCGTGTAGTTGACTCTTCGGGACGTGACTTGCTTCTAATCGCATTGCCGCGGGCGCTTTGTCTGGTTTCATCCTCCCGGAAAGCAACTTCCATCGCCAATCACTTCTAGATGCTGCCGAGAGTTATGATGTCGGATGAATTAGGGAAGTTTATAACAACTCATCATGCTGTTAGGGAAGGAAAACTTGTTATCGATGAAACTTGTCAGTATAGGAAAACTATTTTGGTACTTTTTCGATGAATTTTAGGAAAACTTATTATTAAAGTAGACTGGAACAGATTTTTTTGATAAATTTGAAATATACAAGAAGTCCAGGTGAAATAATTTATGGCATAAAATTTTTTTCCGGTAATTAAACACTTTGAAACGGCAAATTTTCGGCAATAACCTAAAATTCCAGCGTAATAAATAAAATCGAATGATGTAGGTGCGCATTTCGTGGTTTAATATTTATCATTCTTTGCAATTGTTTAGTAAATACACGGACATATCTATCTCTTCAAGCGCTCAATTTTTCCCATTCTGGAACGAATTCATTTACATGCATACACATAAACGTTCGCATTTAATAGCTTTAATAAATCTTTAAACATTTGCAACACACCAAATAAAAAAACAAAAAAAAATCAACAAAGAGCAACGGCAACTGAATAACGTACGTACTCTACTCCGGTATGGTACATGTATCATTTTGAAATGTTAATTGCGCAGAAACAAAATAAACTACAAACGTAGAAAACTAGAAACTCTCAACGAATTAAACATAAATAAAAACATACAGTCGTCCGAAATGTTTATTATTTTCGTTTTTAT
>JARJDU010018608.1:0-63612 GCA_030264695.1 Lissagria laeviuscula | reverse complement strand
TTGATTGCACAAAAAAAAATTAAGATATGACCACGGTACGCACAGTCTACGGAGGCCTTACATACTTACTGAGTACATTGAATGTTCTAATCACTTCTGACGTTATAAATAATAGCAAACAATTGGTTTATTTACGCATAATGTCTTGATACAATTATGTGAAATGCTTGCAGACGACTTGCGCGAATGACTAAGACTGAAGAAGTACGGCTTGGCGCTGGCGGAATGGACTGGCCTGAGCGATAAGCTTGTTGTTGTTCGAGAATGTAAACATTCTAGCTATAAACAGCGCGCATTGTCGATGGCTTAGTCATTGTAATGACATAATACCACCAGTAATTGATTAATTAACATTAATTACCTTAAGAACTTAAGGTAATGAAAAATTTACAACCTTAATACAAAACAACTTCTATAATAACACAAGAAAACTCATCCGAGTGACAAAAAGAGTAAACTACCCACTGGAGATTAGAGAACTAGTCAAAGAAAAGCGTAAGCTTTGTAGAAAATGGAACATGACTCCAGCAGACAAAAATGCTCTAAATAACAAAACTCAGAAACTTAAGAAAGAAATTCAAAAGATAAAAAAATAATCACTATGCTGCTACCTACAAAGTTGCTACAAAAAAAAAGGAAAAAACCAATTATGACAAGTTGGCCCCTTTAAGAACATCTCGGAAAATTGGATAACTGAAAATTTAGATAAGGCAAAGGTATTCGCCGATTACTGAGAAAACACGTTCACAGAGAATCCTAGTCAGGACAATCCCACTTGTCCACAAATTTCTAAAATAGATAGTACTAATCTAGTAACTCCTAAAGAAATAGAAACAGAAATTAAAAAAATTTCAATAAAGACATTGACTGGGGGTGACGATTTCAGGAGTTGCAAGGATTTAAATGAGCGCGGAACTGACCAGAAGAGAAGGGAAAACGCTCGGTTATTGGATAAGTAAGGATGAGGACGCTTGCAATGATTGGAGAACTAGGAACGAAGAGAAAGCGATGCAAGGAACAGACACAAATCTTGCCATTCGCGAAATTGTCCAGAGTACGTGCATTAACAAAAGGTACCCTAGTCACGGTGAAACACAACATTTCTTCTCATAAATTGCAACCGTGATCTAGGGTCGAGCAGTACCCTTGACCATGATCTTAATAAAACTTTATATAGCCGGACAAGTGAAGAAAGTGACAAAAAAGCAATAAACAGCAATGACATTAACTGATAATACACAAATATGATAAGATTCGTGTCCAATAAGTAAACTAACAAGAATCTAAATACACAATGAGAAATAAACTTACAATAACTTTAAACTGACACTAAGTTAACTTAACAGAAAATAAATGAACAAACACAAAGCAGCCAAAATATAACTAAACACTGAGAAGACATTTAACAATAAATCATAAAATATAGTCATCCAACTATCCATCACTTGTGTCTGCACAAAAACAAGAATTATAATTAAGATATATGATTGATGAAGGGATTTAAAATTTTAATATCTAATTCTATTAAATTAATAACATCAATATGTACAATAATTTATATTACTTCTTTGTTGTTATAATAATATACAATAATTAAACACCAAGTAATTCTATCAATTGCATTTTGGTATCATCTGGATTTACAACTTTATGCCCAATGGTTCGTGTATCATGAAAAATTTCATAGTCATTACCTCCTACATCAGTTTTATCACCAAAGAAATGAATTTCCTCAAAGCATTCCTGTTGCAAGAAGTCTAGGCAAAAAGTCTTATCCCATCCATTGGGAAACACATCAAAACTAATCTGTCCACCAATACTATATGTAAAACCAATATCAGGAAACTTAGCTTTAAGATTTTCAATCATTGTTTTTCTGACACCATGAATCTTATCATATCTCTCAAAATCTTCTCTCTCTTGCTGTGAACAAGATCTTCCAATTGGTGATATATTAAGCATACCAGTCCTGAACTCAATAAATGTTCCCCTTTTGACAGGTAAAGTGATTTGAGACAAATAGCCCAAACAGTAGTTGATAAACTTCTGCAATTTCTCTTCTCCAATAAAACTATCTATACTTTGCCGCCCTACTTGGACACCTTGCTTGTATTGTAAAAGACCATTCTCAGGAAAGACATAATCAAACTTCTCCAAAACAGATAATCCATTCATTTGTTCAGCAATCTTTTTCAAATCGGATCCACCCACAATGCCAATAGTACATAATGGCTTAATTTTATTATAAATAAATTCTTCAAAGTGAGCTTCAATACCATTGCGGGGCTTTGTCATAGTCCCATCTACATCGAATAGACATAATATCCTCCTTCTGTTAGTACCAGGAGATGACATGGCAGCTCCTAAAATTTATAGCAGGTCAAATAGGGTCATCTCAATTAAGTAATAATGAATTTAACAGCTAGCACAAGAGAGTAGCAAAACAAGTTTTTTTTTATCAAAGTAGTGAATGTCAATCAATATGTGGTTACTATTTCTTGGTTTTTTCTTACTTTGGGAAGATGTCAATGCTGAAAACAGGCGGAATGTGTTGCTAATCGTAGGTAAGTGCAATATTGAGTCACATTTGGCTGTTATTTCATTTATATCTACGTATTTGTTGATAAAATAAAGCCGAGCAAACAATTTCGAGGTTAAGCAGAAAACCATTTTAGCATATAGAGTGTTTAAAATACAGAATAAATTACTAATTCAGTTTATTATTCTGTGATTTAAAATGTCTCTTAAATGAACTAATAATTAAGAGTTAGAGAAGATTAATAATGATTTCATTGAAATTGCATAAGTTAATTATGTATATATATATATATATATATGTCGAAAAAAGTTTCAGAATAAACATAAATATAGAAGTAGCTAGCCCATAGCGCTTATATCAGATTGTTATGTTTCAACATAACACTCAATCTTTTCTATAGACGCGAACGTTTTCAAATAATTTAGTATGTTGGCACGCAGAAAGTTCTGAAAATTGATTTGGATCTGATTTAAAATAGCAAAAACAAAAGAAAAATGTAGAAGTATTAAGAGTTATTGATGTTAATTAAAATAAAGTACAAAGCTGAACGCTTTGCGCATGCCCATAGGCAAACCAGAACAAACGATAGGGCCGTGCGTAAGAGGAGGAAAAAAAGTAATATATTAGGGTGACCAAACGTATTGTATATGAAGTTGTTTATTTCTATATTTGATGTTCAAATTCATGTTTTTATGAAACATGTAAGAAGGCATCAGAACATGCTTATTTTACATATTAATATATGTGTTAACAGCATTATTAGCGTAGAAGTACCTTTCTAATCACTCTAATTCACTGAGTGATTTATGATAATGGCGCATCTCATAATACACTTGCAGTAGAGTCAAGCCGAATTACTTAAGTATCAATTTCAATTATGTCTAAAAATCGATGAATGTATGAACTTTTCAGCGGATGATGGAGGATTTGAAATGGGTACATACTTAAACCGAATTGTGCAGACTCCAAATTTGGATGAACTAGCAAAGAAGAGTTTAATATTCAATAATGCCTATACTTCAGTAAGCAGTTGTTCGCCTAGGTAACTATGAATTCAATTTGCATCTAAAAAAAAAACGGTATGTATTAATTGACCTATTATACAGTCGCTCAGCTATACTCACTGGCATGCCTGCACATCAGAATGGAATGTATGGTCTTCATCAAGGCGAAAATCATTTTGATTCATTAAACAAAACGAAGAGCTTACCAAATCTATTAAGATATCACAACATCCGAACTGGCATTATTGGCAAAAAGCATGTTGGACCGAAGAACGTGTACACCTTCGACTATGAACAAACCGAAGAAAACAATTCGATTAATCAAGTTGGACGTAATATTACCCATATAAAGTTATTAGTTCGAGAATTTTTAACGAATCCATCACCTGAGTAGGTTTTTTCCTATTTAGCACCACACATCTATGATGAGCAGTTGTTAAACTTACTTTCAAATTAAATTTCAGCCCATTCTTTCTGTATTTGGCTTTCCATGATCCCCATAGATGCGGCCACACAAATCCCGAATTCGGCGAGTTTTGCCAAAAATTTGGTAACGGAGAAGAAGGAATGGGAACGATTCCAGATTGGCAGCCCATTCATTATGTACCTGAACAAATCGAATTACCTTATTTCATACCAGACACCATTGAAGCCAGAAGAGATGTCGCCGCGCAGTACATCACGATCAGTCGATTGGATCAAGGAGTTGGTTTAGTCTTGAAAGAACTGCAAGATGCTGGATTCGAAGACAACACGCTTGTTATTTATACGTCTGATAATGGCATTCCATTCCCGAATGGAAGAACGAATTTATATGATTCGGGTATTGCCGAACCCATGTTTATATCATCACCAGAACACAACCAACGACGAGGGAAAGTGACTTATTCTCTTAGCAGTTTACTGGATATTACTCCCACGATTCTGGATTGGTATCATATCAATTATACGGCTGATACGAATATTGCTGAGAATTCTGTGTCTCTTGATGATAGTTCTATGGTGAAACTAACTGGGAAAAGTTTATTGCCTCTACTTATTAATGGTAATTACATATATTATGTATGACATATTACTTGTTTTTAATTGTTTTTAGAACCCGAGAATACGTCAAGTGAAGCAATCTTTGCTAGTCATAATCTGCATGAGGTTACAATGTATTATCCAATGCGAGCAATCCGAACACACAGATATAAATTGATTCACAATTTAAATAACGCTGCAGGTTTTCCAATTGATCAAGACTTTTACTTATCGCCGACGTTTTTAGTAAGTGTGTGCTTACGCTACCATGTGATGGTGTAAAGTTGGTGATGTTTCAGAATTTGCTGAATAACACGCGAAATGAACAAGCAACCTATTGGTTCAAAACATTGAAGGAGTATTATTTTCGTGCGGAATGGGAATTGTTCGATTTGAAAATGGATCCAGACGAGACGAACAATTTGGCTATGAAATCGTCAATGAAGAAAACGTTTGAGACGTTATCGGGCCGATTGTTACAATGGCAAAAGGACACGAAAGATCCTTGGCTGTGTTCACCACATGGGGTTTATGAAGACAAAGGTTTATTTAAAAACGATCCTAGGTGTATGCCACTGGATAATTTCAATATTTGATGGGAACCTTATTCTTTTTATTGTTAGGATTAATTGATTACTTAATGCAATAAATCATATATAAATGGCATTTATTATGAATCAGTTACATATTAGTATACCTTCTCAGATTGGGTATTAAACATAAAATATGTATATGTACAGAAGGATGGCTTACATATCTTCATCTCATGAGAAGATGTCACTCATTTTTGTAAATCGATGGTATTATTATATATGTATTACCACAAATTACCAATGCAATATGTATACTGCGTTCTTCAATTAGCTCCTAGACGTCGGAGAGCTGTTTTGCGTTCTTTAATGTGACACGGACCTGTCTGAGGTACCACTGCTTTGCGTGCTGTGTGACAGCTCGGTTAGCAACAAATAGTGCGTTCTTAAATTAACTCCGAGATCTTGGATGTGTCTCGGAGCTGTTAGAAGTACTGCTCCCCGTTCTAAAACTCCTGAGCGATGTGACCGAAGAAGCTCTGTATCCGTCGAGATTGCAGAGCGAGCTCATCGTCAATCGCTAGAGTCTGATTGTAATTTTTGAAAAGACAGGCAACAATTCCAAAATGTATGTTTTTCTACATAATCACCTAGCTTTCTATTACATTTTTCCCATCGAATTGGAACCTTTTTGATCCCGTCATCGGAAAGAAAAAAAGGAGGTATGAAGCCAGTTACAATAATCATCAAATTTCTTGCAGATGATAATGAAATTCTTCATCGGCTATGTCACCAGTTTGATGAATCTACAGTATCACAGCCCCCTGTGTAGCACTGGCATGAAACATTTCCGAAGGACGAGAAAAGGTCAAAATTGAGACCCATGATCGTTGTTCCCGCATGAGTATCACGTATGAGTTTTGGCAAGTATTTTTTTTTTCTTCAGTTAACAAGGAGTGATTTCCTTCATGAACAACAAAGAATCAATGCGGATTACTACTGTCATCTCTTCTTGATGAACTTAAGGCCGCTTACCGATCAAAAAGACGGAAACAATCTATAAGAAATGACATTTCGCTTCAAATATGAGGCCCCGGCTCAAAAAAAATAATAAGGTCCTCACAAAAATTATCGTTCCCGGAGGGTGAGGTGCTAAAGAGAATTATCGAGATTTTCTTGCCTGTATGCGAGAATTGACTTTTTCAAAAATCGTTTGAGGACCCAAAGGCTCCTCAGGATCGATAAGCCCCGTCCATTTGTGATCGCGTAGTTACCAGACAGCATATAGCAGTTCGAACGCGACAAAAATTAGAGGAATTCTTCTGCGTGATTCTTGAGCATCCCCCAGGCCTCTTTCCATGTGATTTTTATTTGTTTAATCAACTCAGAGGCAATGGGAGAATAGCATTTAGATGATGATTGAGCAGTCGAGACGTTCGTACGCAACTGATTCTAAATTCGATGGGAAAAATGTATTACAAAGCTAGTTAGTGATTATCTGGAGACTTACTTTTAATGAAAAATAAATTCTCGTTTATATTTGATCGACCCTAGTATAATCTAGAATTTGTTTCTAAGGCTGACCGTAAGTTCTACGTTTAAAATGAGTGGTGTTAAAACAAAGCGACCTCTGTGATAATTTAAGAACGCAGTATAAGTATAGTTAATCTGTGGCATTACCGATTTAACGTTATCTTGTCGAATTACTAGCAAAAAACCAAGCTACATTAACGTTTCATGTATGTATTAAAATCATAATATTCAATTTCTTGCTTATTCAGTTTGCTTCAAAATACTAGACGCAATTGTCCATCTTGAACAAAATTCAAAAGATCTAATACCATTTCTAAGTTAGTTAACTAGTACATAGGTATTGACGCAATGTTTCGCATATCATTACATTGTAAATTAACATTATCATCATTCATATAATTTGGCTATTTAGCAAATTTAATTAAGTGTACTATAAGTACTTATTGTTATAGTCTTGTTACTTTATTGCCTACTTATCTAAGAAGTATGAAGTCAATGTGAAAATCCAAATCCAGATTAACAGTATAGATTTATGATAAAATTAGTCTATGTATTGTAATTTTTGGTATATTTTATCATCTGAAGTATTAAGTCGAAGCGAAGAAGTACGTGAACGTCAGTCCGTTGGAAAGTTTGCTGTTTTTGGTATCTCAAAGATTAACAGTTTCAATAGTGAAAGCGTACGTTTTTTTTTGGCATTGGTTACTTTTGGAACATTAAACGTGAAAATTTATCCGCTAGATATAGCAAATGGCTATTGAGCCTTCTTAAACTAAATAACATTTGCATAAAATTCAATTCAACTGATAACAAATAACATATTTTCCCTATTAATTCACTTATGCAACATATCACACACATTTATCTCACGAAAACTAATTATAAAGAAAAAACAATCCTCAATAAAAGTATAAATCCTCAATGGAACTACATAATCAATTCTAGGATCAAACTGACAACAGTTCAACAGATAAAAACCGAAAAGATTCTATCTACCTACACTTTCATTTCATTTTTAGGACAAAGTTGTAAGAAATTCTATAAAAACCTACACATCCTATCCGATTTAAAAAAATAAAATGTACAGTTTTTTGCCATTGTACCTCACTCATTAATAATTGTGCAAGTTTCTTATGCGCTTGTGCTTATTAGAGGAGCAATCTTCTTGGTTAAATTCATTTTATGATTGCCATATGACCTAAGCAGCATTAATTGTCATCTAAGTGCAGTCGCATTAACACCCTTTTTCTTTTCTGAGTCAATATATGCCTCAATTCGTTTGATCATAAGAGATAGTTTATTTGTAACTTTATCAACATGTTCTACTGTGCCTGTCATCTCATCAATGCTGTTGCTGTAGTCCATGACCCGCAGGAACTTCTGATGGTTGTCAAATAACACCTTCAATTGCACAACCAATCCAGCAGCGATGAGAAAGCTGAATAGAATGAAGAAAGGGCTAGATTGCCAAGCGCGTAGTCGATAGCACCACATGAGGTTGGTGATCGTCGTGCATGTCGTTTCTGGCGGTTGATTTATGGCGATTTTGTGTGTTTGCGGCAGGTCTGCTGCAACGCCTGAGGTTTTGTTGTGCTGCTGAAAATAACCATTGCAGAGATTGAGCCGTTTGTATTCTAAAAATAACGCAACGCGCAATTTACCTTGCGATATTAGGCAGTCCAGATCGGTAAGTATGCTATGAAACTAGTGTTTTGTGCTTTATCATTGTGAAGATTGTAGTACACATATCAAAACTCATCGACGCATGATGCACTATCCCTGCCACAGGACACCACGCTTATCACGGGCCACGACTGCAGTGAAAATTGCTCGTTGCAGGATTTCAGGACAACTGCGGAGGCAATACTATGGAAAACATTATTCAATACTCAAACACACTGCAGTATTTACTTCATGGTGCAGAAGCGCCAACTAGTGTGATCTGATAGTACTCTTATATTATTCATATACAGTATTACCTCGCCTAATACAACATTCTTCATGGATAATCGTACCAGATTGTATTTTAATGCTGAATACTAATAATAATTTAAAAAAAATTGAATTAGATTATACAACAATGTAACAGCAAATCCGTGGAAACCAGAAGTAAACAGTTCAATCAAATCATTCATATACATTTTTCTATTTCCTGTTAGACGCCTTAAAGGTACCGTGTTCATTTCGAAATTTTGTATCGATTATAATTCATTTGCTTATTAAATTATTCCAGGGTCATATCGCACGTAAATGGATCAATCAAATTGCAACCACAATCGGCAATCCCCACCCGCCCATGTGCACCAATGGTTATGCACTTGCCCCTTCCCGCATGTCAACCCCTTTCGCAGCCCAATCTGCATACCATGTTACAAGCCAAACATTATGCCCACCCAAGGAGTTAATCACGCCTACGCCCATTACGTACATGGTGATCCCTCGGCAAATGGCGACATGGCATACCCTCCTCGAGTATTCGCCAACAACATACCGGCAAACCCCCATAGGGAATCCTATGAGACCGAATGTGAATTGGAGGGCAAGCGCGCTACAACCGTCCCTGATACAGACACAAGCAACTTCAAGAAATTCCTTGAAGACGGCTGTAAGCAGGCAGAGCAGATTGCAAGCCGCCACCAACAGAGGCCTGGCTTCCGAAAGCTACAGCACCTGTGCCAACGCATGAAGTTAGATTTGTCAAGATCTGGCACCACTGAGAGCCACATTCATTCACAAGGTGTACCGTGGGTGACCAAAGACTTCATTTGTGCCTACATGAGGATGGTAAGTTGTTGGAATGGACTTCAAGGCTATCAGTTGTTGCAGCCGGGCACCTTGGACGCCGTCAACAATGAAATCGACGACGATTTTAAATCTTGCTACGGCCAATGGGAAAACAGCTCGAAGAAAATGGCAGAGCATTTCGTGCGCATTTTTACCAACTTGGATCAGAACGTGAGCAACAAGCACGGGTTGCATTGCAATCGCATGGTTCGAATGATGCCTGATCATCATCCATTACCGGAGTTACCAATGTGTCGGCCAACTGCATTGATACCTGCCCGAGTCAACCATAATACTCGCATGCAACGAGAGCAAGGTGTTGATTTACGCCCATTTTCCTCCCCTATGCAGAGCTTAAGGATCATGGCTAACGAACCTCCTAGAAGAAGTAACGGGCAGTTTGAAGCGGTTGCTAGGAACCGAAAGTTTGAGGAGGAGTGGTGCGGAACACAGAAGGTAGGGTTAATAAAGAATCGGGTATGTCGTAAGACGTTTGAGCCATTGGTCGAGACGAAAAGTAAGAATTCTTCACCTGAAGTTGATTCCTCTAAGCAGTTTGAACCTATAGATACAGAGTTAGAGGATATTCTTCTAGGTCAGGTTGATTCTGCTTTGGAAATATCATTCGAAATGGTAGTGGTGTCGACAAAGACACAGATTGTTAATTCACAGAAGTTGAACATTCAGCTATTGTTTGCTACACCACTTTTTGGAGTAGCCAAGGTGCAGGAAGCCACGTTAGGCACTGAACTGATGAGGACTGGTAGCTGCTTAACGCTGATAACAGACGAGGTGGAATCTTCCTGTGAGGAGGAAGTAGCGCTTTCCAATTTCGAAATAATCAAAGATGATGCAGAAGTGAAGGAAGAGGATGAAGTTGAAGAAATTGAGAACCCGTATGTTGCCGAAGCAACAACCAACGAATCGACGCTGAATAATGCTGAACACAGCCATGAAACAATTACACCAATAGGTATATACAGCTTGGCTGTGTTTACAATCCTGTGGGTACTTTATATTTGCTGTTTTGCCTATTTGGCGGGCACTTTAATCAAGACTGGAGTAGTTGATACCGCTGACAATTCACATCTCGTCTCACTGAATAACTCCACGAACATCCATTTGGTTGCATTTGATTAATCTTCAGTTGCCTCAAAATTTCTGTAATGGTGATCACTGCATGATGCACATGTCATTGTAATGATCTTTTTTATTAATTTTATTATTCACATCTACTAGTACAATCAATGTGCTAAAATTGGCTCACAGTTGTGAGTTTGAAACATTTTCTGTTATTATCGATATGGCCATGCATTTTATGCATAAGAATATTTTTAAAAAACAATACTTTTTTTATTATTGTAAAGATACATCTTTTTATTGCAATAAAAACATGAACGATTTTCGGTCAAACCACTTTCCGACTAAGTAATATATTAAATTGTTCCATTAGTGAGTAATGGCACACGTTAATTATCTTGATAACGGACGCAATAGTAGCTTTTAGTTTTCATTTGCAAGATATAGATGGTGGTAGTAAGGAAACCCGCAATGGACATGATACCAAAATTCCAATGGGTACTTATGTCAGGGCAAATAAGCCATTTGCAGAGGCGATTTTAGACCTAGTCGCGAGTCTAGAGCCAGAAGCGTTATCTCAATGGGAAAACATTTATCAACTGTCGCAGCACCAAAAGGGCGCCAAATCAATGCAACTTTAAAAATAATAAATTTTCGGGCCGGAAACTGAAGGGAGAGGGAAATGCTAGGGTTATGGATTACCTGTTTCAATTCGTTGAGGCGTTGAAAACTTTTAGTTGTCCCCGGGCGCTGGTGACAACTCTAGTTACGCCTCTGCTTAGGACCCCAGGAATTGAGACGCCTCGCACAAACAGACCTAACTCCCATAAAATTTATTATTAATTTTTTGCATCTTACACGTGACCGACTAATTTTGCATCACGGCAATCTACAGGCGCCTAGAGCCCCAACTGTGTCGAACGCGACTCTCTCCATTGGTAACAAAAAATGCACATATTTTCGACCTCTCCTGCAAATTGTTTGATTTCCGCCACTTAATTTTATAATTGTAATGAACAGTAATGAGCATAGTTTCATATTTATTTTTCGGGAAGGGGGGGAGGGAGCTGTTAGCTACCAGCTTGCCTTAAACCGCCACTGACTTGCGACGTGCGGCCCAAAAAAACTCCATTACTTCAACTAATGCGGCCATGAGTAACAAAGGATTTGGACACCCCTGTCCTAAACTATAGAACCGATTTGCACGATAAATTAGACAAAAATTCAGGGACGGACATAGACATAAACAAATAAAGATATTCTCATAAATCAAATGCTAATTACAGAACATAAAATTTGAACTGATTAACACACACTTTAGGTACTCCTTATCAAGTGGTTTGTGGTTTTGTTTACCCCACACGATTAGCCGTTTAGGTATACGAGATGGCGTCAGTGTACAGTGCGTAAGAAGGATTGCCAGCTCCCGTAAAGTAAAGTTTTGAGAGCACTAAAGTAAACAAAAAATATTTTTTTTAATATAATATTTTTGCCAAAAATTTATTTGATGACCACACCGCCACTTTGATACACTTTTGATAACTTATGATATTTTGTATCTTGTTTTGTGTTTTGTCGATCTTTAAAGTTAAAAAGTTGATACATCGATTTGGCGCCCCTTGTTACTTACTTTCAAAGAACAAAGCGCATTGGCAGTAAAGTTCCAAAAAGAAGTCATCATTGTTCAATTAAACATAAAATAATATATAACATCAAATTTAAAAAGCTATACACTGACGCTATCTTGTATACCTAAACGGCGAACCGTTGGGAGTAAACAAAACCACAAACCACTTGATGAAGAGTATACATACTATATGTAAATGATAAAAAACATAGGTTTGGGTAAGTCAAATAAAAGTAAGAACCAAAAATTAAAGGAGATGGTACAGGAATGGATTAAACACCTAACAAATAGGGATAGGGCTGTAAACAAGTTTAAAAAAGCAGATCACGCCCAGAAGGAGTTTCAAATCGATTAGACACCCCCAAATCCAAAGATGAGGAAGAAAAAAAAAAGACAACGCCAGGAAACCCGCTAGTTTATTCTGATTTCTGGTGTTATTTGGTTCCACCAAAAAGTTGTAGTAGTATGATTTTAGATAGCGTCATCATCGCAAAATAAACATTTAAAAAAACAAAAGGCTAATGATTTATATTAATTATTGACAACCTATAAAATCACTTTTCTGTATCAATCCTGCTGTTTTATAAAAAAGAACAATTGTTTCACAAAGACTTTCAATTTATCTCTAAAATTTTGGTACAATCATTGTGAGTATATAAACCTAAATGTAAACTTTTTCATTTAATCATTATTTTCAGGAAAAAAAGAGTAATTTTTGGCATTTATATCAATAAATATGGAACAACATAAAGTTTTAGACCTTGTGAAAAAATTCGAATCGCAAAATGTCTATCCCAAAGAAGAACCGATAGATACCAAAGTAAACGATTCTTCGAAGAAACAAATTGGCGCCATAGGAAAAGACAGATTATTGCATATCAGAGCTAAACTCAAAAATGGTATAAAAACGTACACTTATGTATTGGTTGTTGATATATTAACATTGCATATCTAGGATTAGGCTTTCTGGATGATGAAACCAAGGTGAAAGTAAATCCATCAGTAAACATGCGTTGGTTCGGAGGATCATCTCAACAGAATACTTATAACAAGAAACGAGATTTAAAGAGTTCTCGAAAAAGTGCAAGAATGAGCAATCGAGGTAACAAAAAAGATGGCATTTCCTCTGAGGGAGACGATACTTCTAATTGCAACGAAGATGATTGCGACTATCTCAGTTCCGTGGCTTCAATGTTTTCCCTATCGGGTGATAAAGGTAACAGTGCATAGATTTGAAAAATCTATTTGATATGTTATTCAATTTAGGCATTTTGGCTTGCATTACCACATCATTTATTACCAAATTACAAGAAGTACAAACAGATTTACCTGCGGGTAGTGCGAGGCTTCCAAACTTCGAAAGTGGCTGCGGGTCTCAAACTCATTGTGCGCCTAGGGCCCCGTCAGAATTGAATTGGGGACTGTAATATATTTAAACTAATGCTAACATTTCAGAGGTGAGGTGCAGTGTTGCTAACACGGCCCTGCCTGCGAGACAAAGAACGAGGTATATAAATTCTTGTGATCATTGTGCTACAGCCTGAATGCGGGTCTTGGCCTTCTTCAGCTTTCATCACCATCTGTCCCTGTCTCTAGGGTTTCTCTTGCAATATTTAGGAGATTTGACAACCGGGTAGATCCTTCTATCTTGACCCTGCCCCCTGGAGTCTTTGTAGTCTTATAAAATATGAATAATATGAATTAAGAACAAATGATTTTTTTAGATTCGGAACTGTTGGAAGAGGATATTTTTCTGAGTGCTACCGATGTGGAGGCAACTGATGATACGGTGAGTAAATTAATTCATCTATAGATAAACGTTTGTTATTTGTTAACTCAATTAATTAATAATCAACAGATTAAATCAAGTAATAGTTCCAACAATGCAGAAGATAATCAGCAACAGTTTGTAAGTGTTAACCGTTCTATTAAATAATCACATTCTGCATCGGTTTTGGTATTCCTACAAGAAATTCGAAACATAAAAGAAAAGATTACAGTATAGCAAAATATTCATATTTTCTGAATCTTCTTAAGGAATTGGAAACCAATAATGTAATGCAACTCTCAGGCCTAGAGACAATAACCGAAGCATTTCTGTTTAAAGGCATCGAATGTGGAGATTCATCAAAATTGAAACCGGAATGCGTGAATTTCGAAACTCAAGAAGATGAAACGTCCGTAGCAGTTTCGAATGATGTCGAAGAACTCTTTAATGAAATTTACCTTTCGAACATCGAAGAAACCGATGATCTCAATGATAAATTTATGGAAATGTTTGACGATACATTTAGCAACGATTTAGAACAGATTGATAGTAATATAGAAATATTTAATACTACGACATCATCTTTACTTTCATAATGCAAAATTATTCACTTGATTGCTACCATTTTTCTACATACAAAATCCTTGAAAATCTTATGTTTCTTGCTAGGATACTAAAATAAAATTAATTTGTACAAACTATACCTATAATAAAACTATTTCTTACTATCAACTTCAAATTGCTCCAAATTGGCAAAGTTAATCTTAGATTTCTTGTGAATTGTAATTTTATTTTTATTCTTAAGTTTGCGCATAGGATGTTGAGTAAGTCCAGCTTCTTGTGATGATGCACTTGAACCTGCTGCATCATCAAGAACTTTTGATTGGACATTAGAATGAATAGAATTATTTTCCTTTTCTAATATTTCTGCAGAAGGCTTTGAAAAAGATTGTGGAGCTGCGTCGCTATTATTTTCTTTAATACATGATATGGTTTCTGCATCGACATCAACATCAATCTGATTCAATGTTGAATCCAATATTTCTTGTGTAATGTTCAAGCATTGCTCCTGAATAGATCCTACCTCAGAATCTTTATTTGTGTCTGTTGGTTTATAAAGATATTATTATAATAAGTATGTAAACATTTAAAATGCATACAATTACCTTTATTATCTGTGGTATTTGTTTCGATTGTTGTAACATCACTGTTCTTTTTAATGAAACTTGAAATAGATTGTTGCCATTTGGGAATGGGTTGATGCACAGCTTTGCCAATAACTAAAAACAAAATAAAAGCATTTACTATATATGAACAAAGTCTTTTGTAGGACTAATGGAGAATGGTAAAAATAAAACAGATTTATATTACATCAATACCTTTTCGTGTTGTGCCACCACTGCTACTAACAGAAGAGCTTGAACTGGCAATACGACCCTTGGTAGATTTACCACCAGTTGTTGCTAAAAGATATTCCGTTAATTACATATACTTTAATTTTAGTTATCTAATAATGAAATATACTCTTAATAGCTGATCCAGCAGTACGGGCCATTCTTATGTATCCTATTTAGTACTGGTTCTGGACACGAATTGCTATAGCAGTGTGAGGTATAGCTGATAATAAAGATAACGCAGCAGTTACAAGAAATGATTCTAAAGGAAATAACACAATGATAAAGTTGTTACGATTATTAAATTTATCTAGTTTATCTTCATGTAGTGATTCGCGCGCTTTTATGATTATGATGGTTATAACATGCTGTGACACCTAGCGGCATTAAGAAAAACAGACTTTTATTTTAATAATTTCAAAAATCTTTTTATGCTAAGATATACTTAATTTTTTTTTATAATTATTAATTAAGAAAATAACATAACAATTAACGTATTATTTAAATTACTCTAAAATTAATAATTCTTTATTGATATATTTATGCATATATTTTTTTATTTGTTTTAAAATTGCATGCAACAACTCTATTGAAAAAAAACCAAAATAAATGATTTAATAAAAAAAATAATGTGTGCATTTTTTTAAAAATAAATATTAACTAAAATAAAAATAAATTGAACGATATACTATTTTTCCTCTTTCCTCTTTGCTAAATTTCCTTTCAATACCTAACCTTACAAACTAGAGGCTTTCGCCACACTATAATATCCTAGGATCTATGCTGTGCTTTCGCCAAACTCATCCGCGTCGAGTTAACCGAAGGGAGTTGCTTGCATTATTTTAGGCTCGTTTCAAGTATTATTACAAGACACCAGTATGAGCGAGAAATCCGATAAACACGCAACAAAAATGGCTAAATTACTGCGTCAAAAAGGCCAAGAGTTTTTAACATCGCGACGAAATTCGAACAACCTAATTGATATACTAAAGCACTTCGAAAGTGGGGCGGATACATCGGCATGTTTACAAACTTTGGAGATGATATTCACAAATGTGCTGGAAGATGGATTCATGTACAATGATGTGGTGCCGCTGAAGCCGGCCGCGCACACAGTCGAAAACCAATACAGGGAATGGCTCAGGATGCTGTACGATGATTCTTGGTGTAAAATATTGGAATGCTTCAATCATTCGCAGATGAAGGTGCAGCTGCAGGCTCTAGCAACTGCCATGAAGCTACTAGCTTACGAAGGTAAATTCCCATTAGAATCAAAAGCCAACTTACCTAACTATCTACCACTTAATCGACTGAAAGCAATTCTTATGAAAATAATTCTAAAAATGCAGTCAGGCCTACACATGATTCATAAATATCTGGAATATACTATTTATGATGATGTGCTGTTTTATACATGGAAATCACTGCCAGCGATCACAGCCAAAAGTAATCCATCGGACATGTATATAATGAATTATCTTTTGTTGTTGGAGAAATTGAATGTGCAGAAGAATGCCGAAACTTGCTTCCTATGTTGCGATGACAATTTTAATTTCGATGAGCATGTGACGACGAAGTGTGTTAACAAAGTTTGGAATTGTGTTATGCAGTGGCAGCATAATCCTGCATCACATAAACAAGTGCTTATAATATTGCTGGAACGAGTATTGCCACATTTAGAGAAACCTTTGTTGATGACAGACTTTTTAATGGATTCATTAGATGTGGGGGGAGCTACAAGTTTTTTAGCATTGCAAGGGATACTTACGATGCTGCAATTGTATAATCTTGATTATCCGAATATCTTTGCTAAATTATATTCAATGTTTGAGCCAGAAATATTTCACACTAAGTTCAAAGCGAGATTATTTTATCTTGCTGATATGTTCCTGAGTTCTACACATTTGCCGGAAAATATGGTAGCAGCATTTGTAAAACGTTTGGCTCGTCTAGCTTTAGTTGCACCTAGTCAAGATATTGTTATCATTTGTGTCTTCATTGGGAATTTAATGTTAAGGTATGTACTGATAATTGCGCTTGAAATACACTTGCAGTCTGAACTAAAATCATGCATGCTCAGTTAATTATTCAATTATAATGTAAATATTTTCATAGATTTATTGTCATTTTGTTTGTGATATTCATGCTTGTATCGATCAATTTTGAACATTTACATGTATTTAACGAATGAATTGAAACTATTTCTACATTTTTAGACATCCTGGTTTAAAATGTATGCTAAATCATAGTGTGGGTGGTGCAACCAGTGAAGACTCATATATAATGGAAGAACGAGACCCAGTGAAATCCAACGCCATTAATAGTTCACTGTGGGAGCTGAAAAGCTTGCAGTATCATGTCCAACCGAATGTTGCCCAAGCGGCGCGATTTATCAATGATCCTTTACCCAGCGTCGAATGGGATCTTCGCAAATATTTGGACGACACTTCCGATGATGTCTTCGACAAGGCGGTGAGGAAGAACCACAAGCTGATTGCCACTGCGTTCGATCGGCCGAACGGATTCAATTTGAACAAACACGGTGTCACGCTGCAATACTGGGATTATTAGAAAGTATGTGCACGCTGGCGTCGTCAAATCTATATTTTTTCGAGTGAATTTATTCGAAATTAAATTCATATGTATAAACATAATCTGTTCTCTGAAATTGCTGTGCTACTGTAATGTTTAAACTTGTTAAATCGCATATCTGTTTTGTTTTGCTCTGAAATCATTTGAAATGAAATACCTTATCATATTACCGTTATATGAGAGAATGTAAAATATGAAATTATTACGTAGGAAAGCATCATCAAAACAATGGGTATAATACGAATTCATGTTATCATCGTTTAACGGGCATAATATTTTATATATTTAATAACGAAACAAAAGAACTATGTTGTTAAGTGTTTTAGTTCTATAAGTTATTAATTTCCGGAGTATTGTTTGCCCACATGATGACGCACACCCCATTTGAAGTTAGCATGCTTATCAGTCTTCACATATGTATGCACTGGTCCTGTGATACCACCACTGTTTCGCCTGAAGCGCATGCCAGCAGCGCACATGGAAATTGTAACGAGCAACAGAACCAGAATCTGAAATTTTCGAAATGGATCACATATTGTGTCAAAATCTAATATATAAACGCGATTTGTTCAAATCATTATAATACATTCTTGTGCAGTCAATTGAAATTTTTGCTTTATCTAGTCAGAACAATTAAAACAGATTACTTACGTATGACACGTTCATGTTGAATGAATAATGATAGTTCACTTTTGATACAGAAATCGGAATTTGTTTGATGATTGAGAGTATTGATAATACTGATAGTAAATCTCAACGACTATGCCTTTTATACTTTGCAACAACTTTCTTTTCGGGTGGGATGTCATAGTGCTGCTGCGGTTACAAAAAATCAAAACAAGAACAACTTCTTCAGCTCTCAGCTTCGCAAAAGCAAACTTTTTAAATTGGTGGTTTGTCTGCGTTGTTGTTCCGGTTGGGATGCACTCAAAAAAAGATAGTTTAACATTTTCTTCTTTGCACGAACGGTAAACCAATGAAGCAAGAAATTAATGTCGAACGAATGAACTATATTATTATATTGTGTGATTTCACTAACATTGAACGGATTTACAACAATAGGTACTAGAAAAAGCATTTATTTGTCCGAAATCCGAAAATACTGAGTTCGTTCTTATAATTGACCGTTTTCACGATGAGAAAACAAAACAACTAACACGAGAATTGGCATAATGTGATTAATAGTATCATAGAACCATATTCCTTAGTATATTCAATAATATAATGGATATACCTAATTGGTTCTTGTTTAGGTTCACACATTTAACTTAACAAAAGAAACAGGAACTTGACGAAAATTCTACCAAGTGCGTATATGAATTTATGTATAAATTACTCCTGGGCACATATTTATTATCATTTCTGTAATCTATCTTTTATATTGTATAATGTGCTTTCATAGAAACAATCCACAACCATATTAAAGTTGCTAATTTGTGATATTATACCCTTGTAGTGGGTCATTTTTTGTATGTTTGCCAAGGGCAGGATTTAATAACATTGAGGAATCAGGTCTGTGGAACTTTTCAGTTCAAACATATTAATACATTCATGTTTAATTAAATAAATAATTAAAACAATAAATTTAATAATTGCACAAGTAGAAATTCGATTGTTTTTTGTTTTGTTGCTTTATTTTACAATTGATTTCAAACTTTCATTGTTGATTGGCCAAGAAGAAATTTTTAGATTTGTACGGTAGTTAAATTCGATCAATTTTGTGTATGTATAATTTTTGTCACATATGTATATGTAAAATATTATTAAGATTGTTTTAATATGATCAAACAAAATTGTATTTCTGAGCTTTTCATCTTATATAATTAAAAAGATGTTATGATAAAGTAATAAAATTGTTGAGTAGATTTTAGTTATTTTACTATTTTTTTTATACTATTAGTAAACAAACGATTGTTCTATGCATGTGTATAGTGCAATGGTTTCCAAACTTGATGTTACTACGACTCCCTTTAGTTATTTAGCGCCTCTACTCCTAAAAAAATATTTTTTTTATGAATAAGTAAATTTTCTAATCCATTTTTCCCAACGGATTGGAAACTTTTGAGCTAGTATGAAGCTGTAGTATGAAGTTGCCCACGAACGTCATCGCCAAATTTCCCCTATTGTCTCTTTGAGCGGGCCAAACATGTACAAATCACACAGAGGTCTTAACTATATGGTAGATATTCAAGAATCTCAAAAAAGAATTCCTCTAATTTTTGTAGTATTCGTACAGCTGTTTGCATAGGGCAGGGGTCGCCAAATCTTTTTGATCATCGACCCCTATATAAAATATTTCGAAATCTCCATTGAGCCCCTCATAGTCTTTTTGCTCGCTGGGTTCATATTATAAAATTTTTATCTCGTTGTTTCTGGGTTTATTTATTTTAATTCGACACCTTGACTCAGATCGACCCCTGCTTATACTAATTAGACTCTAAGGTGGGAGTTTGTATAGACCACTTTGGCGATCTCTGGCTTAAGAGTCTTTTCTCTCTGCCCCCCAGCCCTCAGAATGTGCCATAATCTAGCAAGCAAGGCTGAATTCGTCAGCACCCTCTTCTCCCAGATATTAATGATATTTCAAAAATCTTTTTACGCGGGCGTAGTATTTTCTCAGCACCCCAACACAACCGACTTGGCACCACCAAACTAAATGCTATCCGGGGCGGTCCACTTTCCTTTATACCGCTTCGGCGACTCAGCTTCTTCAAAAGTAAAAGGCGCCGTACAATGGTTAATTGAAATTTTGACGACGGCTTTTAATGAAAAGAACAAAATCCAACAGGCACTTTATAGGTTTTGCACATAGACGCTGACTATGGTCTATGAACTATGAATATAGGTAGGACAATGATGTAAATGTTTAGATATATCCTACCAAAGTAGGACAGTTGGTAAGGCTTTGTATGATGTCTGGCATTAGCATCAGAGGCGTAACTACGGGATGGCAAATAGGCGGGGAATATCGATCCCAAGGGGCACTTGGGTCCTCGAACGAATTTCGACAATGTCAACTCTCACATACAGAAAAGAAAATCTCGCTAATCACACATAAAAAAGTACATTTATTTTCCTTAAATATAAAAGTACATACAACAATATTGATGTTACTTAGACTCTGTTACAGTCACTTCACCAGTAGTAGAAGTATTAGAAGTATATTTTGCTGTACTGCTTTTATCTTCAATCTTGGACCTACCAAGAAGCTTAACATACATCATTCTTGTTTGTTGGTTAAATATAATAAATAATAAGAAAACAAAGAATCCTTGCAATGTCGTAGTAAGGCAAAATATATAAACGAGAGCTATATGCAAGAATCCAAGATACCCAAAGACCCAACTGATGCCCAATTGGAAAAACAAAAGCAATAGCAAACGAAATTTGAGTAACGTTTGATTTTTGATCCTGGTACTACGAACCTTCGCGTTTCCAAACAAATTGCGAATTATCAAAACGAAAATAAATATGTTAATACCAACAATAATCAGAATCGGTAACAAAACACCAAGATACAAGGCCGCGTCACTAGGATAACAAAGACTTGTGACTGAATTGACATAGCTATTAGAGAAAGCTATGCTAACAGGTATAACAATGACTAAAGGAGCCGCCCAACCAACTAAGCAAGACTTCAAAATCAGATTTGTTGTAATATCTCCAAAGATTTCCACATAACGCTTATATTGCAAGTAGGAAATTACTAGTACCCAGAAGAATTGTGCCAGGACAATGTAATGCAGAAGTATGCCTGCCCAGTAGCACCAATATACATCACACACGGAATTCTCTTTGGCACGCCCGGAGGAATACAGTAATACGATTTCGAGTAAAGTCGCAGTGGCATAATTCGTCAATATAATGTTCCCTTTGTTCGAACGCCATTGCTTGAACAAAATGGCGGTGAGAATTATGCCGAATATTCCAAAAATCGATAACAAGCAACCCGCGAATGTGATAATGTTAAGGATTCCTTCGTGCTTACGACTATCGTCATCCGAATTTGATATTAACATACCAAAGTGAGTAACATGATAGTATTCGCAAATTTCCACGCCAGCACAAAATGTTGCTGACGTTTCGCGTTTCCAAGAACCTTTTATTTGAGTCCCATATAACCAATAAGCACAGCCCTTGCTTGAGGTGTAATTTTCATTAACTTTGTAGATGATTTTGATGGGCACGCGGAATTTTTCATGGAAGTCAGGTATTAAGACACCGAACACGATGCCTTGATTCTTTTCGGTACCAAGCGTAATGTCACTCTCTACGAATAGTACATCTTTGAGGAATACAGTCACCACAACGACGGGATCGAGTAAATTCTTAGTTGAAAGAATTTGATCACGTAGTACCGACGGAATGTAAACACCTCCAAGGAAGCCGTCAGTTTGGATGATTGCAGTGAGGCTTGAATTGATGTAAATTTCTTCAATGCGTAATTTCGAGTTGGTGCCTTTGTAAAGTGCTAATCCTGCTAGATTAGTGGCAGATAGCTGAAACGTTTGGACAATGATGTGCTGCTTAATGATGAGTTCATGAGTTTTATATTTGGATTCGTTGATTGTTGCGCGATCTAATTGATCGATGATGCTGTCTGTTGCATTGTCTGTGGTTTGAGCTGAACGAAATGTTAGAAGTGAGCCTCCATCCATGAAACCGTCAATTATGTTTAGGTTTTGGTCCAATGTCCGACGAACCAGTGAAAAATTTTTCGAAAATGATATTATTTCGTGTGTTATATTTGGCTGGAACAAATATATAGGAAGAATAGATTTTAGATATTTATAGTTATAAATAATCTCCATCGTAAGACAATAACTAAATTTGTTTTATAATTACTTCTTTTGTTGTAAGTATAGTTGGTAATGGCGGTTTTGTTATTGGTTTTGCTGGTGGATTATATTTCGGGGGCACTGGTCCATAATGTAAATGGTTAGCAACTGGTCCCTAAAGCAATTGAAAATTATAAAAAATTTTATGTAATATATATTTCTTACACACCTTTTTCCCCGCTTAACAACTCAAACACACAAACACATAGCTATAAATTAAACTTAAAAAAAACACTATTGTAAAAATAATAGTATTTTACGCATCGAGTTGCGTTATGGTGGTTTTAACGAGTGCGAGTTGGTTAGCGACCATGAACGAGTGAGAGTTATACAACGAGCACAAGTAAAACATAAACGCACGAGTTTTGTACAACACATTATGCTTATCTTCTTCGATTTCGTTGAAATTTGGCACAGATGTTCAGTATGACCTAAATTTTATAAAATTGTATGGGTCGAGCCCTGTTTATTTCGCAATCATTATACACAGTAAATTGTTGGAATTAACATTAGCACAATCAATTATTATGTTAATAATTAAATTGCACTGAATAAAACCGCTTATCCCTTAACTAAAGAAGGAGCAGATCTAGTAGTTCGGGCAGAGCGCGCCTGCTGCGCATTGCACCGAAACACTCAACCAACCTATCTGCTCCTACACACAAACTCCCATTTGACACACATCCATCCCGATTCCTGCAGGACGATATACCACGACGACGACTTCAATAGGCTCATCAAGTCCTTCAGGAATCTTCCATGTTACCTCTCCAGCACCTCCCATTCATCCAGTCCCCAAACTTCAACTCCATGGTTTGTATTGTCAGTTCCCTGCGGTAATTTTCTAATCAGCACTCCAGCATCCCCCACTCAGGAATGAACATCCATCGTTCATCAATAATGTTCATTTTCATTTTCCCAGCACCCTCCCAAATCAATTTTATTTTCAATTTAAATGTCGGGCCCCGAAGGTTGTCAATTTTGCAGCGGTCCGCGCGTATAATCGTAAAAGCATTCATTCTCACAATCTCATCCCCTCATATAAATATATAAATAATTTAATAAATTATGTACATAGACAAGACAACGTTTGGCTAAGTTAGTTGTTATTAGTTTATATATAGAAATACATACATATCTTCTTTGTGTATGGATTAGCTGAAGTCCGCTTATAACATAAATCGCCACTACTGTAACAATCGAGAAGGTGTTCATCTCGACGATCTTGTAGAACTGAGATCACATAAATATGCAAGGTGTGTCTGAATCACGGCTTCAAAATCCCGATATCTTATCTATGTCATAATAGATTATTAATACATTATGTAAACTTAAAATAATATACGAGGGAACAGCACAGGAAATTTCGTACATTCATAACTGAGCAAGCAATTGCATAGTGTATTTTTACACTAATCTTATACGCCAATGCATCTATACAGAGCCGGCCGGAGAGCGGTGCGAACGATGCATCGTACCGAGGCCCAGCTCTTTCAATTTACTAACGATTTTATAAATACATTCATGTTTATTGCTCCTCCTCCCATAAATAAACATCCATTTTTCCTCCACCCCCGCGCAGCAATATCAATAATCAATTTTTTTTAAACTTTTAATCCAATTTTAGAGCCTCGCGTTAGATCGGGCCGGCCCTGCATCTATATAAACATTTTCACTATGTAAATAATATTTCTCACTAACATCCTTCCTGTATGAACAAACATTCGATCGAAGACAATGTTAAAATCAGAAATGTTAAAATTGAAATGAAAATTCACGTCCAGCATGTATTGCGTATAAAGCATCAGCAGTCGCTCAAAAATCAAGATTTACACTATTCAAACTGACCTATCTCACCAAACCGTTTGAGAAGCAAGCGAAATGCATTTGCTTTCAACATTAGTCAATAACAGGACTATTTTTATCTCATTACCACTAAAATGTTGTTAACAATTTTAAGCAAATGTGAAAGTTTTTCCTTTTTTGGGAGTTTTTTATTTTATTTATCAGGAAATTGCTATTGTCACCACCAAAAGCGAACCAAGTAGAGATTTGTTCTGTTTATCCAGAGACGTAACTATAATTTATCCCCTCCCCCGCAAAAACGTGATGGGGCCTTCAAACTGAAACAATTCATTTGTGGAAGCATTAAATTATTTTGATGTCAGCGACATCCACTGAGCTCCACCTTGCGGAGTTGTGCTTTCTCATAGTTACGCCTTTGTGTGAATCACTAATGAGATTAGATTCTGAAAGAAAAATACCCTTATGCCTCGGTTTAACGGACTAATAGGGGACGATCTTTGGCCGTTTAACGAGATATTTTGATGATTATGAAGTTGCATACTACGCGCATACACGCAGAGATCGACAGTAACATAACGGCTAATGTCCCACAAGAAGTTTTCCTTGATTTAACCGATTTAATTAAAACACTTGTTAGTTTTTCACAATCACAACAGTCCAAAACGTTCCCAAAGCAAATAGATGGCGCACCCAGCTCGGCAAATTCTAATTTGTCCGTTACAGCCGATATACGTTAAATCGATGTCCGTTAAACCGAAGCATGCGTGTAGTGTCTGTTTGATCGCCTTTTTGTACGAGAGAGTGTCATTACAGACGTCCACTGCCTTTTTATTCTCGTCTTAGACACGACTATTTGTTGTATAGGATGTGGGCCCGGTTCATTTGAGTTGGAATGGTTTTACAATAAAATAAAAGTTAACTAAATTAAAAGCTGCTCTAAAAGCATTATTTATAAATAGAATTGTTAACTTTATTCATATTATGAGCAATTAGTTGTATTGTTTGCCTCCCACAGAATAAAAATAATTAACAATTAAAGTTATTGTCAGTACCCATTCAATTAAAGAAGATGCTTTGATGCATCCTACTGTCATGTCCTCTGTAAATAAACGCATCTTCGTGGTTGGGCATGACTTGCATTCGGCTTTCAGTTCGCCATTTCAGTAGAGCTTCAGCCTTCAGCAGACTATTTCGAACATTTGTGGAGTGTACATCTCGTCGCATCTTCGATTCCATCTACAATTCCATACACATGTTGTGTTCTCAGTCGGTGTGGTTTTCTTTGGCCCCCATTTATAGGATCGCCACTTCGGCAGCTGCGACTGCATTCGTTCTGTAAGTACATTTAAGATGTCTACAAATTGACTCAAGTCTTGTTTCATTAAAAACCTAGTTGTACATATACTAAGGAGCGTCTGCAATTCAGACAACAAACAATTCGCTTGTATCGAATGAACAAAATTGCGCTCATAAAGCATCATTAGAGCTTAAATAAAACCCTCATTCAATTATAGCAAATAAATAATTAAGTGTTTCGAACGCATCTCGTCACTTGAATGATTTCGGCAAAAGCTTTATCGCCTCAATTAGAAGTTAATGCAACACTTGCTGCTATCTTACTGGCGCTGGTAGCTCAACATATTTTTGCGCACATAAATACAAAAGTTATCTCCGCATTTGAAACAGTTAATTCCAGTGTTTCCAAAGCAAACCTTGGACAGGGTCAAAGTTCAATCAAGATATAAGCTACAGCTTCGCCGCCGCAAATACAATATCGACGATTTCAGTAGAATAGGAGGATATTCTTCGCATTGCGGTTTGCTGTTTCAACTTGTGTGCTGAAGACTCGCAGCGGGAGTACAACTATGAGATCCATATGGGGTGCGTGTCTAATTCTGTTTGCAATTCATCAGCTCGGGGCAGTTCCGGCGTCCAACAAGCCCGTAACGTAAGTACCAAACGCTTACTTAGTAAATTCTTAACAACAGTAGGATTAAGTCTGTTGTTGCATGCCTCTCTAAAACCTAAACTTGTTCTAGGCTAGTAGCCAAAGACTTTGTACAAACTAATCATAACAATACAAATGCATCGTTGGATTTAATGACAGACACGCTGGTAGCATCTGTGTTTATTTATATTTTTGCTCCTCAACTCAAGACATTTTGTACCCGTTCAAGATGCCCACGTTTTTATTGTCCTAGGGTAGTATGCGTAAATATTTATAATCTCCCTAATCAAAATAGACGAGCGCCATATGCACGAAATCGTGTTCAATTGCACAAGATGAAGCGACATGCGGGCCATTTCACGCGCATCATAAAATTGTAATCGTCACAATATATGAAAAGCAGCCAGTGTGTGATTTAGTGCTTCGGGTGCTTTTGCTCCAGATTCAATTTACTTGCATGCACGTCCGAGCACATTCGTTAAAGTTATAAATAACTAATGCACTAATAGTTCGTTTACCCCAAAAATGATTCAAACCACTTTCAGATAAATGCTCACATTACCATTAACGTGTTACACACCGTGCCAGAGCCGTACTCTTGTGACTTAGTCCAGATGCACATCATTTTATTAACGATAAAAATAGCAAGCAGCTCATATGAAGAGATTGTATAAATAGCATTCAAACTTTAATATCTCTTGCTCCTTCATATCTTCGCATTTAAAAAATGATACGCGCACTAAGCAAATATGTATTTTAATGTTAATATAAAATTACTAATCATTGTGTGTTTTTATGAGGCGTTAATTGTTCTTAAACATATATAGAAATGAAGACATTCGCGATGCCATCCTATCCATTGTGCATTTAACCAGAGGGCTTGAAAACAAACTGGATCGACATGAGTTACGCGAGAAAGCTCTCGGAGCCGAAATAAAAAAGAGTTTCTCGTTGTTAGATAAACGAGTGAAAGCTCTAGAAGCTGTGAAGGGTATAGCTCAAAGATTGGACGAACGCGTTGCTAATGTGGAAACCATCCTCATGATGAAAGACGAACGTGAACGTACACAACTCCAAAGCACTTTTGATATAGTCAATGAACTCAACAAGAAACTTCCACAAGATCCAAACTTCCAGAAGAATATTCGCGGTAATTCAAATTCACTAATTTCATTTCAAAATGTTGATTGATGAACCAGCTTATGTCACACGATACGAGATTTCCTAGAAGTTGCTTAGCAGTGTTCACAAATGGCAGCGCTTACAAGTTTTTTGATGTCGCACGTTGCTCTAATAGACTTGTCCAGAACGTTATCAAGGCCCTCCATTCGTCATTTTTTTTGGCTGTTGTCTAGGACACAAAGAGAAACAACAAAAATGCAATCTCTAGACAAACTCATCGCACATTGGAACAGTTCCAATTTCTCGTACCACGGCTCGTAGGCTACCTTTTAAGCAATTTCGCAGAGAAACTTCTAGGAAATTTCGTACCGTGTAATGCCTGTTTCAAAATTTTGATTATCAACACTAATGCTTTTAATCTATCTACTTCTCGTCAATTGATTTTCAGAACAATTGAATAACATATCAAAGTCGACTGGGAAAATCGAAGAAAGTTTTGACAAACTTGCAAAAGACAACGACTCGATTAAGAAGACAAATGCCGCTTCAATCGAGAACTTCGAACGGACCAAAAAGCAATTGTCCAGTAGCGAAATGCTATTGCAACAATACGAGCACAAATTAACTGAAATCAATGACAAGATCCACACGGAAATCGTCCCCATTGATTACAAAGATAATAACAACGTCAACAAAGGTATGTAATACTAGTTTGCATGAGTGAAAAATGAGCAATGTGGGCTTAAACAAAGACTTCATTATAGGTATAGAAGAAAACAAAGAATTGTTGAACAAAGTATTAAAAGATGTATCGACAATAGCCAATAAAATTGATAACATACCCGATAAAGCAACCATCGCCAGTTTGCGTAACACGACTACTGAAGGTTTTGATGAACTGCAAAACATGGTGACAACTCACGCCGATCAAAACGTCGACACGTTAAATTCGAAATTAAAGGAATTCATGAGCGAGTTAGACAAACGGCAATATGATATGCTCAGATCCATCAATGAAATGAGCGAAGTTACCGAAAACTTGACACATAGCATGTCCAACGGTTATGAGGATCTCAAGACTGATGTTAGTGCCTTGCCGAAGATAGAAGAGATCCTTGTCCAGACTGCACAAGGTTTGTTGGATACCAAACGGCGGGTGGAATATGGCGTTCATGAAATTAAACTGGAAGTTGGTCATTTAATCAAGGAGCACGGCGATAAGATGAATACAACGCTACACGACCGATTCGATTCGTTCGAAGTGAATGTCTTGGATGGGGAAACTGGTGCCTTAGCTAATCTCACATCTAAAATTGGCAAGGACATTGATCAAGTGTGGAGACAAATTGGTATCATGCATCAACAAATGAGCGCAACTACGGATACTTTAAATAAATTACAGAATCAGACGGATTCTTATGTTAATGGATCTTTGAATGTTATGGATAATATGAAGAATAAGGTATTTTATATATTATATAATAACACATAACTAAATAACAGAAATAACTAGCCTCGTACACTCAAAAATAACTCCCCTTCCCTACTTGACCCCTCATTCTTGTTCCTTTCGCTCTTAATCCACTTCTCTTTGACACCCTTGAATTCCGTAGCCAAATGCCATCAGGTATCCTTCCCCAAAACACACACCTCACAATGTCTGACCCGCAGCTCGATTTGGGCATCGCTTCTTTCCAGCGCCCTGAAACCAAAATACATCGGTCGCCCCCGGTGCACTTGCAACTCCGCGTACTGGGTACAATCCCCATATTTTTCCTAATCATCTGCTGCCGTTCCTGCAGCTTCATCTCTATTCCTCTGACCCTATACCTTAACTCCGTTCTCCCCAACTCTGCCACCCCCCCTAGCTCGTATGCAGCCTCTCTCACCCCCTTCCATTGGGTATCACCCATTTCCTTCGTTCATTCCTATACATACCTCACCAATCTTTTCGGCCCTAACCTTCCTTCAGATCATACTACCTTATTCACTGACTCCCATGCTATTAGATTCCTGCAGTACGATACATCTCTGAGCAGATCTCTCTAAAGGCATCTTCTAACTCCTACCATCCATTCAGACCCCATACTTTCACTCCCTACATTAACACCGGCTTAACACTTTTTTCACACCTCCGGTTTACCGTTTTCGACTCTATCCTGGCATTACCTTGCATCCATTTCACATGCTCTCTTCAATTCCCAGTTCCAATCATTCGCCCTTCTACACTAGCTCCAAAATATATTTCGGTCCCTGTTCTTCCAATCCTCTTTTGTCAATAGCCATTAACATCACATCATTAGCATACGCTAACATTAACATTTTCTTCGCCCCATTGATCCCCGTCATGGCCCCTCCTTCAATTCAATGGTGCTAAGGATATGAGGCCCTAAATGACTACTTTGAGTACCCATATATTTAAATATAGATGCAAAATGTACATACTTACCTTGTTTGTTTTGCAGGTTGGTCAGATAACAAGTCGCATGACAGAAGTTGATGAAAATTTGAATTACTTGCTGGGTCGCCTGTCGCTCGTGACGCAAGAATTCAATAATATAAAAGGAGGACTCGGCAAGGCACTGGACGAAATACGATCTAGTTTTATGACAGTGAAGGATCGCATCAAGGATGTGAAGGCGATTCAAGACGACGGTCCTGGCCCTCATAATATTGCGTCAAGCGAATCTTAATAAGTAAATGTAAATTTAAGTAAACGCAACGAAGGCAAACGATAGGTTTATGTTATATATTTAGTGGATAACATACGTGCGAACGAATAGTTGAATCCGAGCTCAACAATGATGACAAAAAGAACACAAACAACTTAAACAAATATCGCAATATGTAGCAAACAAGAAAAAGCAAAGAAGGTTCGAATTGATAGGTTTCTTTTTACATACCAACGTCATTACAAAATATTATGCAAAACGCTGAATAATGTTGTAGTTGAAAAAACGCATTTTTAGTAATTATTTAATATTTATTTATGCAAATTATGCGCCTAGGTACAATATAGATGCGAATTGGGCTGCATTTTGGTTTGTTTGTATTATTTCTTATGTATGTAGTTCTCATTCATTCATTCGCTAATTATCGAGAAACAGAAAACCATAACAACAAGTCATCGGCCGAAATGTTTTATTTAATTATTTTCTTAATAGTTTTGTTGTTCGTTCTTCCATCCTTGCGGTGTTTCACCTTTGTATTTGTTTTAATTTTCTTTGGCGCCACATGTATCTTCATATTTGCTTTACATAATTATTTAATAATCATCAATTTTCGGTAGTGTGTTTGCTCGTTTCATATATCTCCTTCGTCTCTCTCTCTTCATTATTATTTTTTATTATTCTTTATAATTATATAACCATTTTGTCCATTTGGTACTCAGTACTTACTTTAAACGAATCGGCGCACTTGCCAAAATTCAGTCGTCTACTATTTGTTTGCGGAAACATGTGATTACGATGAATCTGATTGCAACAATTCGTAAACGAGTAATATTGACAAGGAGCCAATTATTAATTTAATAATCGACGTGAATTTAAAGAATTTTGCAATTATTTAGGTAATCGATAATCGCATTTAGACATTTGCCCTTCTTCTTCTTTTTTTGTTTGTTTCGTCTTCTTTAAATTATTCTCATATTCATAATTGTCGTGGCGACATGAAACAACTATTTACAAATCAATTAATATATATATGCTCATAATAATAACCATAATTTAGTAAATTTTATTCATTAATTATATTAATTATTCATTTTTGTTGGATTCTTTTTGTTTAATTTATTATGTGGCAGTGTTTTACAACTGACAAACAACTCACTCGATGCTCGCATGTATTTTATTCATTAAGCTGGCTGGCTTGCAGAGATATCTATTGTTTCTCTCTCTCTCTCTCTCTGTGTTTAAAATTTAATTTGCTTCAACTACTTTCAAAAATTGAATGTTCGTCGGTATAGTCTAATATTAATTTGCTCTTACAAACGAAACATAACGTGCGTCAAAGAACGTGATACAATCTTACATTCGCAACTAAAAACATCGGTTCGAATCAATTCCAATAATCACAACATATTGATATATTGTTCTCGGCAATGATTGTTGTTGTTGTTGTTCGGATCTTGTAATCTAAAAGATTGTATTACTTTCTTTCCGTTTTGTACATAATTTTCATTGCTTATCATTGACATGGCATTATCATAAATTAATCGTAATGTGATAAGTTAAGAATAATCAAATATTGAAAATATCTTCAGTATAAGGACTAGTAGCACCGAATCACTTGATTATCTGATATAATAATGAAGCGGTTGGTGTTTTATTCCTCCTCCTCCTCTCATTTGCACGTTAATTTTTTGACTGCTTGGTAATCTAGTGTGTTTGTTGATTTGAGTATTTGGCTTTACTAAATATCCCATAATTTAAAACTCGATATTTCGTCGAATAGATTTAACATTATCCACTCGACTCGAATGTCGTCATCATTTTTACAATATTTACACAATATCGTTCGTTTTAAAATTATCGCAATTTGAATTATGTAAATTTCTGCCCAACAACGCATGTCTTCTCAACATTCGTCAATTATTGTTCTTATTATTAATAAACAATTGCATTCTCCGTTGTTGTTGTTGTTTTGTATTTCTTTGCTTGTCGGATCTTTGTGTTTTGTTTTGTAATTTTTAGCGACTCATAAAGTAGGGACGGATAGGCGCGCATATTTCATAAAAATTTATTCGAATCAGCAAAATGTTCTCTTTTCTTATATCAATCCATCCATTTTCACCGTCAAGACAATTATCATATTAAAGAAAATCGAATATGTACCACTGATTGTTAGCAAATCATTCGGAATCGATTCAAACTAACCAGCTTTATTAAGCTTTCGGTTAGATAATGTTGCAATTAACGAGGTTTGAATTTTAAATATGTATCATTCACATAGTTCTTTTATTAGAGAGATTAGGTAATAAGGTAAGTGCCATTCCAAAACTTAGTTACATAATAGAATGAATCGTTTCTTTTGTTCAAAGTTTGTACATATTTTCATTGGCGAATCTCATTATCGTTATCAGATCAACTAAAAAGCGATTTTTTTTTGCCAAAATGTGTATTTTTCGCTTGCTTGTTTTTTTTTCTTCAACACTTTGATTATTGGATGCAATATGTATATATACAAAGTAACAAATCATGAAAAACGCATGTGCGTGATAATCCACGGACTTCCCTTATTAGTTTTTACAATTCATTGTGTCTTAAGGATTCGTGGATTCATTTGTTAACAATATGAGAATCAATACATTGATTTCGTTTCATTTACAAAAATTCAAGATAATCTGTTCATAAATCAATCAATCCAACACTATCTAAACAAAGCCAAAAACAAAAGGTAGTAGGCTTTTCCTCATTTTAAGTCCGAAAGTTTGAGAAACATTAACTTTAATTAGACGTAGGTAGTCAACTTGTGTGCTTAGCATTTGTGTTCTTGTTCATTTTCATTGTGTAGTTGTGTTCATGCGACGTTAAAGATGAAATGAAGAGGACATGGATTCTATCATTTTTCACAATTGCCAATTGCTTCAATGCGACTCGTGTTGTTTTTTTTTTTTGGTATTGCTAATTCACATTATTCTCATTTCATTTCAAAATACATTCGACATTTGTGCAGTCGTTAATAGTCAAATAATCCATCGACATATCTTCTCATTACTGTACATATAAAATAAATATCGAAATTCGTTTACAACTTAAAAACCAAATTTGCCATTGACACAATGGCGAATTCGTACTTACAAATTATTGAAACAATACAGTGCGTTTCATGAAGAGCATAAATTCCAAAGTTTTTTTTTCTCTCGTCTCCTTCTCCTACATCATTATCATTCCTTTCCTTATTATAACTAAAACAATCTATCTTTAACTTATAAAACATTTGTCAAAAAAACTTGCAACTCTGCATGAATCACCCTGCACCAAGAAGATGGTAATGTATTTTCATTTAGAGCGTGTACTCAATAACAATGTGCATCACAGTGATTATTCGGAATTGATAATATCAATTATCTAATTTAATTTTTATCGATTTATTTATATTCATATTAATTATTAAAGCCACATATGTAGTTTATAACATTTCCAAAAATCATATTTGTAATAAGTAATCGGTTGTATTGTGCAATGTTACTCTTTTTTTTTATTATTACGCTTTTAATAAGTGATAATGGCTATAATTCCAAGTACCCTGTGAGTTCATAACTGCGACATGATAACCATGCGTTATTTATGTATGGCTGGTTTATTCAACGGAATCAATCGCAAATTTTTCAAATAATTTAGTCTCGTTGTATACAATTTGAGGATGGATTCCTGTAATCTGGCGATTATCCGTAATTTTTTGTTTGTTTGTTCAAATTTATCAGTAACATGCACAGAAACATATTTAACAAATTGATTCTTTCGTCTAACAAGTAATTATCAAAAATAATAATTATATTAACATAATATTTGCTTTCGTTTTTAATTGAATGTAAATATTCATATATTCCGTGTTTGGGTAATTATCAGCGTTTTGATTGGAATTCAAATCGAAGACTAATAGTAAACGATAGAAAACAGATAGTCTATGTTGGTTTGTGTCAAATTTTCAGAAAGAATATACAATTCTACATGCTTGGACCAAATATAACCAAAATCGGTATACATACTATCGCTTAGTTTTTAAATTACCTCAGTCACATAAGATGGATTCATAGTTCGTGAATTAAGTTAAGTTAAGAATTTAAGAAAGATGAATCATCAGCTTGGGTCGACCAATCAGAGTCAGGTAGAGCCAGAGAACGTGCGAATAAGAACGAGTCTATCCGAACTGGATCAGTGCATCAAGAGCCTTTGCAGCGTCTGCATCATGCCCGCATCGCGTCAGGACCGTGGCTCGCACTCGTTTGTTTCAGTTTGCATTGCCTTTCCCCTCACCGATTCACGTTTCAATGCACGCTAATTCCATTCGGAACTATAAAGCCATGTTTTGGATACGTACTTAAATCAGGGTAAGTTAGTTTAAGTTAGTGTGAGCAAGCGAACTATGAATCCAGCTTTAGTCTTAAAGAACGCAAAGCAGGGTGGTACCTCTGACAACTCAGTGTCACATTAAAGATCACAAAGAGGTATCCGAGCCATCGGAGGCAATTTAAGATCGCAGCATATATGTGAAAGAAAGAAAAACATGAGCGTGGGTACGCAGAAAATGAAATATGTTACAAAAATCAAATCAAACAAGGAGAAAATCAAAAAGTAAAAGGTTGGTGGGAGGGTTGGAATGGTATGTTATGGGATCAAAAACACCTCAAATGATGGCAGCAACTCGCTAGTGAGTTATAAAACATGATAGTAATAAATTTCCGAAGGTTGGTATCAACAATATCAGTACATTGATTCAGAGCTGGGTATGTACTTAAAAAGAAAGTACTTTTAAGTGCAAATGCATTATTTTTTTGTACTTGGATAAATTATATACTTTGTATTTGTACTTAAATATTTTTAAAACCGAAATACTTGTACTTTTGAAGTAAGGTCTTTTTGAGTATTAATTTAAAATACATATGGTGCGCAAGTGAACGCTTGGCGCCAAAAAATAGCGGGGGAACGATAACAACATTGGGATTCGTTCAACGGACTGCATCTTGACTCTAAACTCTACGAGTCCGAAGTCTTAACATATTAAAGTTTTGCAATAACTGGAGGACAAACGTAAAACATGAGCAATTATACAAAAATGCAAAAAAAATGGACAAAAATAGCACGTGTTGTCGTGTTTACCGTCGTCAGGTGCGTTTGAAAGAGACTTTTCGTTTGCTAACATCATAAATGCACCAAAAGATCACGCGTTAACACATCTAAATGTTGAAAAATTAGTCATATTAAAAAGTAATTCGACTAAAGCGTGATTTTATTTTTTAATACTTAAAATTGTTGCAAAATTACTTGCTAGCTTGATTTATAGAGAAATTTAAATTTTATTATCCAAAACGTTGACATTTGAATAACCATGTAAAATTAGGGATTCTTCGGACCTCATTTAAAATTAATAAACGGTTAATTCCAACACGCTCGAACGGCCAGTTCTATTAATGTCCGCAACCAGTTCATGGGCTGTTAAAATTGCGTGTGCGTAGCCTAGAATCGTTCGGTTACTGCTAGGTGGAAAGCGTTGCGAACCTAAAACAGCTGTGACTCTGAAACAATGCAAGATTTAACTGACTGTATATCTAAGCAGGCTTTGATGCATTCTATGGTCAAGTTGAAAACACGGAACATGCCAAACGCGCATGCGTCGGATTGTTGGTACTACCTCTGAACCGAGAACTGTTTGAACGGTTCACAATTAGTAATAGAATGGTTCATTCGGTATGTAGGAAAAGCAGATTTTTAGTAATGTTTGCTCTATAACTGGACGCGAGTCATGTTGGAAAACAATGATCAAACTACGCATGCGCAACAATCCTAGAACTGTCAGTTCAAGCGTGTTGGAAAAAACCTATTCCTCTCCCATAAACCTGCTTAAAAGTTTTTATGCTTATATTTCTTGTGAGCCTTGTTTTGCTGGTGTTTATTAGATATATAAGCAATACTTTACTTGTATAACAAATGCTTTTTGATTTAATTATTTTCATAACTACTTGACTACCAAATGTATTCGTATTTTCTACTTAGACTTAATTCTTTTGTACTTATACCCAGCTCTGCATTGATCAAAATCAACAGACGAACTTATTTATTGCAAATATCAATCAAACGCAATTACTAAAAGATGATAATCGACAAGTAAATATCGAAATATCGCAAACATGCATGATACTATCTTAAATCAATGTTTAAAAATCATTTCCCGATCGATTACAAATGAAGAGCTACAAAACAAAAGGAAGTTATGCAACATAAGAGCATGCATGCATGATTAATCTTTAATTCTTCATCACTGCATATTGTACGCGGATCGAAATAAAACAAAAACCCCCAAAACCTCCATGACGCAAGCAATTTTTTTTTTCAAAAACTGAACACAAAACAAATGAAATGTCATTACGTGTTGTATGATGTTTTATTCGGATGTGTGATGAAATTAGCATCTCTTCTCTATCATTGTTACTTCACATTTTTTCCTTATAATAAGCGCGAGAGAACAAAAGTTTGCTGTTGGTTTTGTTTGGTTGCTAGAATAGAGTTAGGAGGCAGGAAGACAGCCCGAGTCAGTCCACACAAGTAAGTTTTGCCACTCTTCACTAAAACGCTTAGCTGCTTGCTTTTGTCATGTGTTACATATTTCATTACTAGTGTTAATATATACAACCCGTAATCCGTAGTATTTGTTTTTAATTCTCATTATCGTTAATTAATTAATTCGTATTAATATGTACAAGAAAACGAAATAAATAAATCATTTGCGAAGTGTCGACATTGTTCAGCAGGTTTGTTTGATGGTGCAGAATACTAATGTTTGAAATATGTCGGCCGTTTGGTTTGGTTTTCTATATATAACAGGTGTAATGATATGAACAATACAATAAGAAAACGAAGAAGCGCATGATGTTGTCGATTCAATAGGCCTAAAGTAAATTGCATTGTTTTTTGTTTATATATTAGATATATATATATATATATGTATAAGAATCTCTCGTTAATATTGGAGTGAGTTTCCTATGCACATGTGAAGTTTTTTATCTCTCTTGTATTTATTAATTTTTTTATTTTGAACAAACCACACCGCACATTTCATAATTCTCTCATCTCTTCGACTGGATATTCCTCGAAAGAACACGGAACTATGAATAATAAATGAATTCAATTACCATGTACTAATTCAATATTAAAATTAATAGATGCACAGACGTTATGTACATATTGTCATTAGATTTTTTTAAGTCCATTTCTTTAATAAATGCGTTCACCGTTATATTTATTAAATAGTGTTATTAGTTTTATACCGAATATTCGAATTCGCCCTAAAACCAAGATCATTTCTCTGCGAAATTCATTTCTAATATTCGTGTTGCACTTGCTTATGTTGCCAATGTGTATATAATTCATATTATTTCTTACATTATCAGCTAAATTGTATCGTTTTCTGATCATCGTTCGATTTGCTTTGTTTCTAGGAGTTTGTTGCTGCTGCTGTCGCTGCTCTTTTGTTTTTGTTTGCTTTTTGCTGTATTTTAGTTATTATTTTTTGTTTTTTGTTTTAAATTTTATTTATCTTATCAACGACAAATTTGCATCATGACTTCATGGCCGATACGTTACGAGCTCGGCCGGGGCAATCATTTGTCAAATTGTTTTAATCCAATTATAATCCCTTATAATTAACATTATAGTATTTATAATTTTTTTGTATTTGTTATTCATTTTTGTGTGTGTGACACTAGTACCACTATACATACAGTTCGTGTTTAGACTCGAGGCCATCCCCATACACCTAAGCTTTCAGTGCTTAGATAGGGAATGCCCCGAGTTCCTTCCCTAACTGCTCGTGCTCGCCATCGGACTGACGGGCGATAAAGGCGTGCACGATGAGTCTCGCAGGCAGCCGTTTAGCGTTATAAGTAGTTTCCTAGAGCCGGCATGGTCCCGGTGTTCGCACAACCATACTCCCTGCCATGTGCCCAGGTTTAATTTGCCTTCCGTTATTGGAATTGTTAACGAGGAACCCAAGAAGCATGCTTTTACATGTGCCGGCTAAAAAATTACATTACGATTATGTATCATTGCATTTCTTTCAACAATTGATATGGCATTGATATTGTCAAGCGAATTTAATTTATAGAATAATACCAACCATATCATCAGGCCCCTCACAGGAATGTCGATAGGCCAAGCCTTCTGGCACAATTTTATTCAGCATCATCTCCATGTCATCCCGAACATCTGGATCCCAACTTTCATTCAATGCCAGACTAGCAGAAGTGTGTAGTACTAAAAGAAATATCAACAACATATTAAAACTGGCATTCTTTCTATCTAATGTTATTGCTATTGATTTTATAATCATGTTTTGCTTGTTTTGTTGGGATTATTATTAAGCAGATAGATAATTTGTTTGGGGCAGCATTTGTATGAGTAGGTAAGGTGTTTGGTAGCAGCAGGAAGCGGTGAAGGCACACATTCCACGGCGGGGGCTAGTGCGCTCCGCTCCGAGCGAATCGCATTCAGATCAATCTAATCACGCCGTGTCCAGCTTGTCCCGACACTGGCGTGCCGCCGACCACTGCATGCGTCCACCAAACGGTGTGTCAAAGCGTATTTACGCCAGTAGGCTAAGTGGGTGTAGGTGGTTGTTAATAATATCGTGCCCTCGGCCGTTCGTGTGCGTATAGGTACGTCATGTATATACAGGGTGTCGGACATGGGCATTAATGAAACACGAGCGGCCGCGATTGACGCAGCGGACATGCAGGCGGCAAGGCATGCATGCGGGAGTCCAGCAGATCCTTGGAAGTCTCGCCGACACTGCCCACATGCATTGAGCACACGCACTGGTCGAGGGAAGAGCGCGTGAAACCACAATAAATGTCATACTTTGAACGTGACACAATCCCATTGCGAACTGTGACAATTCGGGTATTTGCCTCAGTATTTCCTCCGTAACCAGATGCACTCCTCTATGCTGCGGCCTCAGGTTGATTTTCTTTTGAAACCACGCCGAATTCGTTTGTAGAATTTTGGCCGAAGAAGCCATATTTGATTTACTATCACTGTTGTTCGTCGCCAGCTTGATTGTTTTTCCGTTTCGCAACGGCACCCAGTCACACACGAAAAGCAAGACGTACGCAAGTACGCGCGTGCACACCCGATGATTTCGTGTTATCTCAACCGCCAGACTTCGAACGCGACGACGGATTCATTATCATGAGCAAAACATTGCGATTGTGCCTATGTGCCGTACGGTTTTATTAATGTCTATGCGCGAGCGAAATGAAAGGTTACAACACAGGCAACACAGGCTACAACACAGTCACTTGCCGCAGTATACGGCCGGTCGCATCTAAAAAATGCGCCGTTGCCGCTGCCACTTCGCCGCACTATCAGTACGACGACGAAGACGGCCACCTAGTTCGATGGGCTATTTTACATCGACCTGGAGGCTGTAAACTAGTTGGGAATTTAAAAAACAGAGGAGAGAATGACCGAGTTTAGCTTCAATGTTTAATCATTAGCGAAATTAGTTTGTATTATTTTATGCAATCGTGTGATCTGGCAAGTAGGCAATAGAAGCGCCGACGCTACACGAATGTGTACGAAGGGCGCGGACTCATGGTGGCGCTAAACTTGACCAACTGATTAAAAGTACACATTGTATTTATTAAAATTCTTTATAATTTGCAAATCAAGTCTTTAAAACTAAAATATAATTGTTTACAATATTATTTTGAAACTATTACCATTACAACAGCATTCATTTCATATTGACAGCATGATAGCCATTTTGACATGTTGGGACTTTTATATGAAAATGACTGCTAAGATCAAATTTAATTATTTGATAAGATATTTGATTTATATTTTGATAAAAATTATTCTATAAGCCAATCAAGTAGCGGGACTGTAATAAATATTTTATCTAATAAATAAATATTTGAACTTTTTCATGCAGGAAAATGCAATTGAAGTATACATAAAATGGATCGAGTAATATATTTGGTGTGCCTGCTGTAGTGGCAAGTTTCTGAAACAGAGTTACATGAATATACAAAGTTAGACAAGGAAGACCAACAAGCATCGAATGTAAATTCTCTATGCCGAAGGCCACTTGCGATCCGTGTACTTTATAGATTCGGAATTTTGCGGCTCGTATCTCTACGACACCTCCCGAGCTTCGTGGGATTCGTGAACAAACTGCTGTGGTCGCTGAAGTGTGTGTGCCCGTGACGATTTCCACTAGTGTATTCGGTTGTTGGCTCCGTGTATGATTCGATTTGATAAGGCCACATTCGCGTTGTGTCGACTAGAAAAGAACTGTATTAAACGGCAAATAGCCAAATAAAATGATATTACTAGAGATAAATAACAGGGTTGTGGAAGAAACCCTTACTGTGAAGATCAAAAACTCCTTGGCCGGGTGAGTAATTTAAAAACACCCGTCACGTTATAGCCTCGCATGTAATACCGGTGTTATCATTTGTGGGCTTGGTCGTCAAACATCCTCATTAAAACAAATGCTGTCGCTGTGCAGTATTTCGGAAAATGAGGAAAATTTTGTTGCAAATTTGACTCATCAGTGTGTCATCTAGGTCATCAACATTACACAGCTAACATAAAATGCATAGTTTTCCAGAGATGTTTATACATGATTTTGTTGCAGAGTGAAAAATGATTCGATAGACGTAACCGTTGCAGATTTCGATGGAGTCTTGTATCATATTTCGAATGTAAATGGTGATAAGACTAAAATTAGGGTAAGCATCATATTGACTGTGAATACATTTCATGTTAAAGGTCTTAACCTAACTTTGTGTTATTTGAACTTATGGTGGCCATTTCAGATTAGCATTAGTCTCAAGTTTTACAAAGAACTGCAAGAGCATGGCGCAGATGAGCTGCTCAAACGCGAATACGGTTCCTTAATGACTGCACCTGAGGATGGTTACAATGTCACACTACTTATTGATTTGGAAAATGTTGGGGATAACTGGCAGGAGCTTGTACGAAAGATTGGGTTATTGAAACGCAATTGTTTTGCTTCTGTCTTTGAGAAGTATTTCGATTTCCAAGAGAAAGGCGATGATGGACAGAAACGAGCGGTCATTCATTATCGCAACGATGAAACCTTGTAAGTATATTAATACATATTCGTAATTGTTTATTATTTTTTTATATTTTATTTTAATGTTTTATTGTATTTTTTTAGATATGTTGAAGCAAAGTCTGATAGAGTGACAGTTGTATTTTCAACGCGATTTCGTGATGAAGACGACGTGATTATTGGGAAGGTGTTCATGCAGGAGTTGAAGGAGGGCTTGCGTGCATCGCACACGGCGCCGCCGGTGCTTTTCAGTCATCGGGAGCCTCCACGTGAGTTGCAGAACACCGACGCCGTTGTCGACAATAACGTCGGTTATGTGACTTTCGTCCTGTTTCCGCGACACACTGCTCGCAACACTCGCGACAACACGATCAACCTCATTCATATGTTCCGACATTATTTGCATTATCACATCAAGTGCTCGAAGGCATACATCCACAGTCGGATGCGTGCCAAGACATCCGAATTCCTCAAGGTGTTGAATCGGGCGCGACCGGAGAACAAATCTACTGATAAGAAAACCATCACGTACGTATATAAATACATAAGTTTCTACATATCTTTATAATACCGGGTGTTTTATAATGAACGGTATTATATAATCGGTTAGGTAGACATTTAAAGGTCTGCGAATTACAATGGCATAGTAGTTCGATTCTTAAGCCCGCCCCACATCTACCGCAACGGTAAAGCTTGTTTGCAGATCGTGCGGGGTTGCTATTCTATTACCTATTCGCTTGCTTCGAGCCACATTTGCACACTAGTTGTCTAGCTTCCACCGAAAAATTGTTTGCAATCTTGTCAGGTTGGTAGCAGTATCCTGTTGCGACGCGCGCTAGCTCGGCACAGCAGACCCTCGACGAGCGGCATTTTATTTCTTATTTAATTTCCTAACCGAATATGACATTTTTTCTAATTTGCAACAATTGATACCTTTTGCGCCTCATTTGATTGTGAATGAACAATCCGTCTCTTTGCTTACCTCGAGACGAGCAGCTGCAATATCGCCGATCGGTGCATTCGTCACGACCGGCTCTGTTCCATCATAGCATTGTACCTTTTACCTTACCGTTTACATAATACCGTTCATTAAGGGACACCCGGTATGTATACCGAGCGATATTGTATCAATGCATATGTTTTGTTACAGGGGACGAACATTCATACGGCGAGATTGATCCATGTAATTAGTGCCATGGGCACAGCTGGCGAGCGACATAAGAACTACAATGAATTTTCAAAAATTGATTTCAATAACAACAGCAATTATTAATTATTGTTACTATATACTTTGATCAACCAATCTGTTATAATAACAAAGTAGCGTCATATTGCTTCCTTCCACGGACTATTTATTCATTTAATGTTGCTAGAGGAGATACTTTATGCTGTACCATTTTAAAATGTATATAACTTTTACCCCTTATACGCCGCCATTTTACACCAAAAATATTGAAACAATCATGACCGAATTTTATTATTACGTTATGTGCATTAGATATCGTATTCAATAAAACTATTCGTAACCGATAAGAGATAAGATAAATCGTAATGTTCGCTAAAGTCTGCAATGACACTAGATATGCAGTAAAGGACATAATACAATACTATAAAACATTATGAATAAACTTGTTGAACGATGTCGCAGGAATTATTATAAGATGAACACACACACAAAAAAAACAACAAATAAAGTCAATAAGTTTTCTGTATAATCTTCAAATATACATATGGCGACGGAGAAACGGCATTTCAATGTTTGTTTCCTAAAGTGCATAATACTTTTTATATAATTTATCATATGTAAATAATGAGTGCTTCCTCTTTTGAATAATTATTTTATTAGCATTGTTTGAAGTTTCGAAATGGATATTAATTATAAACGAATTCATTGCCACTAATGCGTATACTATCAACTTTCTTCAGTGGTAGTTGAAATATTTTGAATTGATTCGATGCGATTTCATCATGAAACATTCAATATTGTAATAAACAAAAGAAGCAAAGAAAAATGTAAAACCGAAAGATAATTGGATCGTGCACAAAACGACACTAATTAGAATTCGTAAATTATTAACTAATAAGTAAACGATGTGGTTTTAATGAAAATCGTGCAAGCTGTAGATGCAGAAACTTAAAAGTGACGCAATGAGTTGTTCGATATTTCTGCGTACTTGTGTAACATACTAATATTAGTTATTAAAAATAAAATTGTTTGAAAAAGCATACGAAGTCTATGTATTAGTGGAGGATAGCAGAGCTGGATTTATGAGCGACCGTTAATCAGAGCGCAGATGTTTTGAGTGAGCATTTTAAAATGAAGTTTACTTAGGGCGCCATTTAAATTTTAGCCCAGTGCTGCGCTCTTGTTTATAAATCCGGCTCTGACCATAGTAAGTTTTTAATGAAACTTATGGATTCGCCGGCATTGCTGAAAGGTTGCCTTTTCCTATCCTTAGTATTCCAAGTAGTCCTTTAAGTCGCTTTTTGCCATTTGCTGTTGTACTCGTCAAGTCTCCTGCACTATTGCAATGCGCTGTTGATAACTCAATATTGCGACTTTCTGTTTTGTAATCTTCTTGAATTATTTCCATAGCTGAAAATGAAACAAAAGGGTAGCCAACACGGAATATTTTTTAATACAAGCACATTGATGACACAGTAACGAAATGAAGGAACGCATCTTGTTGCCAACTTTTCTAAAAACTATATTTCTACAAACTTTTCAATTCTTCAGTCTGGTTTACACGGGTATAGAAATAAGTAGAGTAGGCTAACAACAAGTAGAGTAACTCTACTCGTAGAAACTGTCAACAAAAGTAGAGTAGCTCGTGTGCACTCTACTTACCGTGACACATACTAGGTGGCGCAGTACGACGACGAACAATATTCTTTTTTCCAAATGCTAGCAAAATGATGTCTATATTTACAAAAACCATGAGGTGGTTCATAGGTTTTGCACACAGGCGTGGGCCTGCTGTTTACCCTTACTACTGCTCCTACTCTACCCGTGAAAACGCCTTTGAAGTAAGTAGCTAGTAGAGGTTATTTGCAAAGTTCCTCGTTCTTGCGCAGTTTGATTAAACTGTTTTGCTTGTTAAGTACAGTGGAACCTTGCATAACGAGCAAAAATTATTTTAAAAATGAGCCGTGTAACGAGCAATGTTTCGTATAACGAGTGACGTGGAAACGCTGAAAGCATAGGAAACTGTTGCTTCGTTACATTGAGAAGCATCCTCCTACTAAGGAGAAAATATGAGCGCTACAAATTCATTCATTGATAATGCGATGTCGCATTTTTACCAAACTTTGGACCGTCAGCAAAAACAAATGTCCCTAGACAACTTTCTAGCAAAAATGAATTAGGTATGTTATTACTAATTTGTATTTCGATTTTTTTGTTTTTTGCAAATCGAATTCTCAATCTAGGTTTGTTTATTCTTCGAAAGAAGAAAGGATGAAGATGAATCACGCTTCTTCACAATCTATATGTATTTCTCTTTGAATAATTGATACACATAACGCTTTATAGGAATTTTTTTGTTGAAAGTTTCAATTTTTGAGAATTTTTTTACCATGGAACGCATTGTCGTATTTTATATAATTTACACGGTAAAAATTGCTTTGTACGAGTGTTTCACATTACGTGTAAAACTCCAAAACGAATTATGCTCGTTATGGGAGGTTTCACTGTATAAATTAAAAGCACAAAACTCTGTATTAAATGTTATTAATGAGTGGTTATGTATATTTCTTCACCAATCGGTTCGGTAACCTCTCTAATCAGTGCTTTTAAAATGTAAGAAAAAAAAATTTTACACTTTCTTTTAATAATATTTTCTTTACACTTCCAACACCAAAAACAGCTCACTCTCGTGTACTATACTAGCTACGTGATTTCAAAAATCTACATTGGTAAAGTAGCAAGTAGAGTGGACTTTTGTTGCTACTCTACTCGTTACAATACATGTGTTAATCAGGCTTTACAGCCCTACAAGTAAACCTACAAGTAAAATAAAACTGATCGTTCTCTCTAAAATTCTACTTAAAACTTCATGAAGTTACTTTCAGCTCTTCATTTGTTTCCACAAAGCCCAAACTATTCCAATGACCAAAAGTCTCATATTATCTCAATATCTAGTCATAAACATTCCCAATTATGAAATTCTCAGTTTCCACTCTCGAGGATATTTTACAAAATGGATGTCTCTCGATTGGTCCTGCCAGACCCATCACGAATCTGTTTACACTCCGTTACTCAATCCTCAATTCTTACTATCTTTTATCTTATCTCATATTATATATATAAACATTATACCCTTTTGTAAATCCATAACATCCATATCTTGATACTTAATAAGTTTTACACGTGCATTGAACTTCGATACAAGTTTCTTACGTCGATAGTTCGCTTCAATCTCCTGCTTCGTTCGAGGAATGCGCAACTTGACGCAACAACATACCAAAATGACTGCAAACGAGTGCCAATACAATAAACACAGATAATCAATACCATTTGTTTAAACATACCTGCAGCAACAAATCCACCAAGACAAAACATTATAACATGCCAAACGCGAAACGGATGGCCATTTAACGCCGCTCTTTCTATCCACGGTTCAGACTCGTCCTTAGGATTCGGATGGAACGTAGCCATTTTGTATAGTAGATGTAATGCACTAGCATTTAAATATCATGGAAAGATGCCATGAATGCAAACACGGAAAGACTGACTCTGCACGCAGTCTATAACGACAAAATAGTAAAATGTAACGTATGGACGCACCTTTTTCTCGGGCACACCCATTATCAGCTTAATTAATTACGGAAGCAGACTGAGTCTACCCGTAAACCACATGCAGCGAAACCAGGGATGCTTTTGCTTGATAAGCAAAATGTAAGCGATATGTGCAAACATCCAGTTTTTAAGGGTTGTACGCGTTATTAGTTAATCCTGAAAGGAATGAATCATGAATCATGGAATTTTCACATGCAAAGTTTTGCGGATTTGTATGTATATATATATTATTTTTTTATTCATTGGGTAAATAAAATATATTTCATTCGAATAGTTCTTCTAAAAGAACATTACTTAGTGTTGTATATGTATAATATTACTGTTTGGTCAAAGTGATTTTGTCCAATTGGCAAAAATTATATATTGGAGAGGATTGGTTGAACACAGTACCGCAGACATGTATATATCATGTATATGCCATAACATTTTATATAAATTATATTATTACGTGTTGCAAATGATTTCTCTGATGAATATATAGTTTCTGTCCAAGATGACTACGGTACTGTATGTAAGGTCACAAATCGCTCTACTCGTATTTTGGCTGCAACAACGTATTTATCTTGCACTCCAACAACATGTTGTTGTCTGGTGGCAGACCTAAGCATGCTCTGAGGATGTTCTCGATGCACATCCTTTGCTTGAACAACGAATTGATGATGGGAGTGTCGCGTGGAACCAATGGTGCTTTGCACAAGTAGCTCAAGATTGCTAAAATTGGATGAAACTTCGAGAAGTCCTCTTCGTCGGGTTGTTTGAACTCAATGCGTGAGGATAGTTCGGCTAGAATGAGCAAATCTAGGATTATAGGCGACGCCAGAAGGGAATCCTCGCAGGTGTTGTGAACAACAATTGTATTCAAACCACCCATCATTATTTCAGATGTGTATTCATCCATTGCTCGTTTAGAATCACCTGTAATTAATTTAATTCATATTTATAATAATAGTATATTGTGGTATTAGTACGGAAAGCGCCGGATTCCAGTGCGAATGCTGCCGTGGGCGAGCAAGAGCGCTGGAATACGGCGGTCCGCAGGTGTTTCACACGATCGGAGGAAAATAAAATTCTCAACTAACACACAAAGCACGGACATCGGTCGGTCTAACGTAAGTAACGTCGGCGCCTTGTTGGCTAAAATTTAAGATACGTTTAGCCTTTTATTGGCCTTCATTAGGGTTACATTAGCATTATGTTGGCAAAGCGATGCATTTAAAAATCGTTTTAACATTGTCGGCAGCTTGATATTGGCATTACGGTTCCGCTTCCAACCCCACTTCAACCGGTTTAAAACGAGACTGCGAACACCAAGAAAACTAGCGGTATGCAATTCCTATGGCGGCAATATAGCGGAACGATGATGGCAGTAACCACTGGCCAATCATCATCCGTCGACGCATTTTTGTTTTGGTCCTTCGTGTTTTTTCGACGTTGTGCCGACGTTTCAATATCGGCCCGTGTATGTGTGTTAGCTGGGTTACTTCATGTTTCGGAATAGCAATACAAAACTTACCAACATATGGCACATACTTTATAACAACACAATGATCCGGTTTCTGGCCAGCTTTATAAAGTATATTATTCGAAGAGATTATGTCATCGACGACATTCGATTTCGTTATCTCCTTCGCCCGAAATTGCTTCGGCGACGACAAATTCTTGCCATCGTTGTTTCCCAAATGATTGTAACTGACAATGCAAACAGGCTTAATACCAGCCGAAACAAGAAAATCGACGAGGACGCTCTTCAATTTCGTTTGGCCCGATTTGAAGTCGTCGCCGGCGATAAAGACGCCCCGCTTTTCGGCCAAGTCGATGATACCAGGTAGGAATGTATTCTGAGGCGAGCCGTTTATATAAGTGCAGCCGGAAATAATGGACGCGTAGGCAAACAACGACGACGGCGATATTTCCTGATGATTGGAGTTGATCGCTTCTGTTAGATTCTCAGCCGTATCGTGAATGCCTTCGATAATATCACTGAAGCGTTCAGTATTTGCCGTCCATAAGACAATCACTTTGTCCACATCATTGCGTTTTTTGAAATCTTCTATGTCCTGACAAATTGTTTGGACTTGTTCGAGCTTGTTGGCGATGATTAAGTTGTTTGCCCTATCGGCTTGATTCAAGGCAATAAAGTCTTGATCGTAGATCGATGGACGTGGATATAGCTCTTTCAAGTCGCTTTCAATTTGTTCTAAAAGTAATGGTTCGAGGACGCCTGAACGCTTGCAGGACTCATATAGGTTCAAGTCGGAGATATCCCAACCGTCGATGATCAGATCTTCCGGGTTTACCATGGGCAGCATGGATTTCAATGGAACGAAGAAGTCGTCGCCATTTTCGTCTGAGCCTAGACGCAGGGTGGATGCTTGAGTTATAGAGCCATACCTACGAATATAATTTAATAGAAAGAAGAAAACAAAATGTCGTGAAGCACAGAGCAAATCCATTAATAAAAATATATATTATGTTTACCAATTAGCTTCTTGGAATCCCTTTCTTGTTCTCCATGATAACTTCATTTTATTTGCGAGAAGTGCAGCGGTCAAGGTACTGCCATTATTGCCACCCCATCCGACAAGCATCACTCCCAATTTGGGCACTTTCCGTTCGGTACGAATCAGTAGGTCTACATTCTGTGGTTCCACCTGGACAAAGTAAAGAATTATAAAGCATGTACATAATTATTTTACAATTGTTCAGTTAATATTTGGCAATAATATACTCGAATGTTTTTCCTCTGTTCAACAATTAACAGTTTATGATATTCTAATACTATCTAATAGACGATGCTTGTTTATCATGTGCATATCAGCTTCACCTATGCAATTTGATCGCAAGAATGTTTGAAAATGTAAATAAAGCGTATTGAATTGATACATAAATGCAACTAACGAGCTTATGCATATGCACTATGGGCTGGATTAATTTTTTGACGTAATGCAAAAAAAAAAACGTATTTGGAGCATAATACTTAGAAATTGTTCATATTTTTCCTTGTTTTTTTGTTAAGTTTTTGCAAATTATGGTAAAACCACGACGAATTTCGGAAATATTTTGCATTCGTCAGAAAGACTACTAAATGTCACGAGCTTTGCATACCTCTGCAGTCGAGAAGTTGGTCGGGACCAGAGTGATTTGCGGCGTTGAACTCAAAATACTTAGGAATTTATCATATTGTTCCTTGTTTTTTCTTACATTTTTGCAGATCGTGAAAAAACGTGGGAGAATTTCAGTAATGTTTTGCTCTTGTCGGAAAGATGATTAAATCCTACATGCTTTGCATACTCCTAGAGTCGAAAGTTGATTTGCGGTTCAGAACTCAAAAGTATTTTTTTCATATTTTTCTTAAGTGCGTTAAATAATTTTCTGGAAATGCATTAATTTACACATGATTTGGCCGTCATAAATCAGCATTCAGGCGATGATCAGGTGCTTTTTGCAGGATGATAAGTCTGCATTTAGCAAAGGCTCTTTAAACTACCAATTTCTGAAAAAGGGGATCTCACACTAACTGTCTACAGCCAACTGTTTCATCTAGAATTATGAGGCATACATGTGCGAGTTAGTTCTTCAGAATAATTTTTTCGCTAGCTAACAATATTTTCCGAGTATATTCAGGGGTGTAGTAAAAATGCCAAATCAATCTAGTTTATGTAAAGTACCTCACCTATCGTTTGCACATGTGCGTCAGTCACATTGCCTCTTAGGTTGCTTTTAATTTTTTAGGCCGAACTTAGGAATAATTGCCCTCGCACTACACCTCTGAGTATACCTATAATTTTTTTAAAGTATACTTATTGAATCTTTGTCATAACTGCCCTGCTTTTCACCTCTGTCTAGATTGCATCAGCGTTTATAGCGAAAGACTTATCTCCGAAGCTGGCCGTACTTTCTCTGGCCGTAAATCTCTGAAAACGTACTTTGCAAATAATAATGCAGTTTTCGAATTTTGTGAAAATATCAAATACCCTGGCCGTAATCAGCCGAAAGCAAATTTTTGTCCCATTTACTCAGGCCATAGTCATCGATACCGTGTATTGCTGTCCTTTATTTAAAACATACGCGGCAATACGCATTCGACCTCAACTTTTGCTTTCTGCCCGCTTCAATCCGGACCCCTCGAAGAAACTGTTCGGCGGGTAAATGAGCCTCTTAAGTTTGAGTAGTAATTTTTTCGCTTTTTTTTTCTCTAAATAACGTTAAAAATAAACGATTCTTATAATGTATGCTGTTGCATAATATTATTTTGCGATACATTTTTATTTATTGGCCGGATAATAAATGATTATCCGGTATACGGTCGCATAATAAATTTCAAATACCGAATAGTATAACCAAATATCAGCTTCATCTCTACGCAATGTAATTTTGTTTTACTCTAAAAGACTAATAAGTTTGAATTTATTTAATTAAAGCCCTAATTCGAGTTTATATAAAATGGATTATTAAGATAGAAGGAAGAATATCGATGTGTGAATGCATTATTACAAAAGCAAATACAATCGTGCAATTGAAAATGATGCATGACGCATGAAATCTAAAGCAATGCATTATCAAAAGCCGAATCAAGTTCAAAGTCAAGAACAATCAAGAACATTCCATAAACGAGTCAACAGCTGACTCGCAACTTATCGATTAGGTGTGCAGGACCTACACAAATGCCGGCTTACTACAAAATAGAACAACTCATCCTGTCCTTTCTGAATTCTATGTCATCTTCATTTTTAATATAATCATAATGATATTCATTGCAAAAGCAAAAAGAGTTACATCTTAATCACGTGTACAAACATTCTTCCTTATCAAAACTAAACAAATCGAAATCAATTTAAACAAATTACTCACTGTAACTTTGGTAGATCCATCCAAATTCTGGACGTGAGTTATTTTCGAAGTGCGATAGGTATATTCTGCGGTAATGAAATCATCATCGTATGTAACATGCTCACTATTAACGCATATTTCCATTCTTAAGAAGTTTAATTGCACACAACACTTGACGATATGACAAAAGAAATTCGTAATTCAACTTGTGGAATTAATACTTGCGATAGCTGATGAAACGGGCAGGATCGGATGGTACGCAGCAGGAATTGATGATGTTCAGCGCTCGGTGGAAAGCAACTCAACGCTGCGAAGGTTTGAACACAAATACGGGGAAATGCTGGCTGAGTTGCGGCTATTTGACGAAAGATAATCGGATATTTTGGTTGTTATCGAATGTATTGGAATGACTGTGACGACGACTTGTCGATTTGTTAATGAACGAGTTACCCTATGCATCGAATGCTTTTATATGATATGATTCCCACCCATCCTTTATTTATTCTACTGGGAGTTAGATATAAACAAAAATTCATGGAGCTAAGTTTCCTTGACTTACAGATTGTTTCAACTTGAAGATTATTGTAGCAGTATAATTAATACGCGCCTGTATTTATTAGGGGTGGAGCAAAAAGCGCCTAAGCTACATGTAAACTTTGCTTCATTACAAATGATGAAGTTATCTGCAACTTCCATGAAAACCTTTCATGCAAAAATGTTGTAATTGCACGCCTAGTGATAAGATATAATCGGTAATTTAATAACTATTTTGCATATGCAAAAGCGATCTATAAACAAATGTTTCATGGTATATACATTTTGTATAAATTCGTTTGCATTAACAGGAAAAGAAAAGTTGTAGGTGTTTTTCTCTTTCTTTCTTTTAATGGCTAAGCATAAATATATTTATAAGCTGAAGGGTGTTCACGTTACATGGCTGCGGGTTGCTAGGCATCCGTTTAGGCGGTCCCCTTGCGTAGAATATTTTGTGGGGCAACATTTTGCACCCTCGTTCATATTCTATTTACAGCTTTGTACACACTTTGGGGTTTTATATAACGAATATAAACATAAAATGTATATTTGAATTGCTATACCTATTTGTAAAAGCATTTGTACTGAAAGCTATTGCTACTGCGCATTATAACTTCCTAAATCGCTAAATACTAATAAACAAAAAGATTATTATCAACAAACGAATTAACTTGTATTTAGATGGTTGAACAAGAACTTGGCTGCTGTTACAAAAAAAAAATGCTATCTAGTGAATTTCGCTTGAGGCAGCTTGGGGCTTTCCAAACCCCAGTATCCCCGTCGTGCTGATATTCACTTGAGACGCTACAACTTACATCAGTGACTCTAACAAGGGGCGTGCCAAGTGAGAAATCGATATGTGCCCTCGGTTCCAACGCTGTAGCATTTCAGACGAAACCTCACTACCTGCGTGCTTTCTTGCAGACCTTGCAGTTCAAATTATATCAGCAACGATATTCAATCGCAGATCCTAGATTTATTATACTGCAACAATTTGTTTATTATTATGTACTAACATTTAACATAAACATTATTATAATTTGAATAGGACATATAGGTGGGGGATGTTAACTTGCAATCACTAGCAGAAATCCAATATTGCTCATCTAGGAGTATCTGTAGTATGTATTTGAGTGTGCGCATGCGTCCAATTACATCGTTCTTCAAATAGGGGCGCGTTTGCAAGGGAGGGCTCGAAGCCCCCTTATTATACATCAATAGTCGTAACGTGGTGTACCTCGGTCGGCAAGCGTCGTCGAATCGTTATTCATATCAAACCTAGCGGAATCGTTGAATTATCAACGGAAATTGATAATTCGTTTGTAGCCACGTCCGAATTGTTAAAAATATGTTGTGCGGCGAACTCGAACACGTGTGGGAGAACCATTTGCTTAATCTGAGCGAGCTGTTTCAAAGCCTTTACGAAGATAATGCGTTCCTGGATGTTACCTTGTCTTGCCAAGGTGGATTCTTGCGAGCGCACAAGCTCGTTTTGTCCGCTTGCAGTCCTTACTTCAAGCAGGTTTTCGAGGAAAATCCGTGTAAACATCCGACGATTATCTTAACTTCAGTCGCTCGCGACGATATGGTCAAGCTATTGGAATTTATGTATCGCGGAAGAGTGGTGTTATCAATAGAACGCATGCATGTCTTACTTCGATTGGCTAATGATCTAGCAATTAAGGGCTTTGACAATTTGCATGCACAGAATCAGCAAACTCAGGCTCAACAGGTACATCGAAATACAACAAATACAAGCTTGTTCTACATTTCGATGCTGTGTTACAGTTTAATACCATCATCACAATTAAGGAACCTGTGCAAGAGCCCGAGGTCATCATTCTAGGTACATTCGTTAACTTAGTAGCCTATAGCAATCTATATCAATACAAAACGTTGTTCGTGTTTTAGATGAGCAGAAGCCTAATGATGTGGAAATCCAACCAGGGATACAAGACATTCAGCTTGGTAATACTTCTGAGGTATTCATTATATATCTAAATATGCATTCTATTACATCCATCAAAAGTATGCTCTTAATGATCCATTACAGATGGAGAACGAAGTCGAACGCACAAACGAGTTCTCCTGCGATGTATGTCGACGATCGTGCAAAACTCGCAAAGACCTCCAGAAGCATAAAAAGATCCACCAAGATAAGAACTTCAGCTGTGATTTTTGTAATAAGCAGTATGTAAACTTGGTAAATACATGTTACAACGAAACAATGATCAGTCGTTGTTTGTTTAAGCTTCTCAACAGCTTCGCACTTAACGAGACATAGAAGAGTTCATACCGGCGAGCGTCCATTCAGTTGTGACTTCTGCGGCAAGGATTTCGCACGACAGGATAAATTGAAACTACATAAGCGTATACATTCGCAGAACATTTCGCCGAATAATGTTACCACTGCGGTTGTTGTTAAACCACGCGTACATTTTCAATTGGATAGCGAAAATGATGAGAGCGATGACAACGAAATGGAAATCAATGAGTACATAACTTTGGATAACTTAATAGAAGAAGTTGATACCAGTACCAAGACGCCGGATAGGATAAAGCCTGAAGAAGAAAAGCATTGCACTGAGATAATTGCTATGAAGCGTGGACGTGGCAGGCCTCGGAAAGATGGTAAAGTTGGTCAATAGAGGGAATAATCGATATTCTCAATATGTTTGCAGTTTTGCTTTATTCTGCTGAATAAGTTTCTGACTTTTCACATAGAGCTGAAATTATATTTAAATTAATGGGAATATGGTTCGAGTTAGATTTTTAAACTTACAAAGATTAGAGTTTTCTTGCACTTGTAATAATAATTCATCATTTTGATGATGTACCTTTATAATATTAAGATGATGAAGATGTGGATGGAACAATTGGATCTGACAAAGTGTAATATATATATATGTATCTACAAATAATACAAATAATACCAAGTTTATGTTAAATTACTGTTTAGTTTTGTTTCCTCTTGATTTGATAGGAGCTATAGTAGGTATCCCAACTAAAGGGACATACTGCTGAAAAATCATCTCATCATCTTGAGTGTTCATATTCATTTTCAAATAACGGTATTATGTTTGTCCTAGAAATATATAATGTATTATAAGTAGAGTAAATGAAATTTGGCTTTGTACTAGCTTGTATTATATTTTAATAAGGCATTTAGTCGTCTGTGTCTTGTCCAACTCTCTCTGTGTTTAACAAGAGAAAAGAAGGCCATCGATAACAATTCGCTTGCCTTCACGAATCATCCACTATGAAGAAATGATCGGTTAATTCAACCAGAATATATTTAAATAATAATTGTATATATAAATATATTACTAGATTAAATACCTTTAAAATATGAACATAAAACATATAGAATGTTTTTTTTTTAAATAAACGCTAATATTTTATGGCACAGACACCTTGTCCTTACATTTATTTCAAATAAAATCGGTCAAAATAAATAAAAAATTATTCCTGAAATAGAGATTATATTAAATAATAATTCACTTTTACTCTCCGCATGCCCAACACAGCCCACTTGGCATCCTAACGACGTGATTCCTGGGCTGTTCCACACTTTTCTTAAACCGGCACTAAGCTGGACTTCTTACTAAGCTAGAAGCATAATTGTAAGAGGCGAAGAGTGCGTTCCGCCCCGGGTGCCGCCAGGTTCAGGGGTGGCAAGGGCACTAAGGGCTGTGTAGATTTGCGATAATGAACTTCACAGTAGGTCAGAGCAGGATAAGCATCGAAATGTACTACTGAAGAAAATGTTTACTTACCGGCTTCTATTGTAGTTTTCTGTGAAAAACGCGGCCGAAGTATGGTGGCCTAAAATTGAACAGAAAACTGGAAAAGACCAGATAGAAAAGGTCTAAAAGCTGGCATGCCTGGCAACGACATGCGCCTTGTCAACAACCCCAACCAAGGCAATGGAAGCACTGCTTTATCTGACTCCGCTAGATCTTTTTCTAAGAGAAGCAGCAATCAAATCAGTAGCCAGACTTAAAGCACTTGGATACTTTAGAGACAAATCTCTGGGACACAGGAAGATAGTAAGCCAAGAGACTATAATCAATCTGTACCCATTGGATAGATCCCTACCCCACTTCATGCCCATACATATAGAACAAAAAAAATACGCCCAAGGTAACATTAATGTTTACACTGGGGATCAACTGCCAAAACACTCTCCTTGAATATAGCATATCACTGGAGAAACACAACAGTATTTTGCATGCCGAACTCGCATCTTTGGCGAGAAACGAATTGAAGCAAATTTTACCTACAACTGTGATAGCAAAAAGGCGCCGCACGCAATAAAAGCGACGGTCAACAGATCCAAGCAAGTACAAAAAGGAACCCAACTTCTGCGAGAACAGATAAAAACGCAGTCCACCTGAGATTGTGATGGTAACCATGGCGCAGACCTACTCGCCAAGCGGGGTCTGAATTCAGATGCGCGCCGCCTAAAGAGTAAGATTGGCGTGCAGACAGCAACTTTTAACCAAATACTAATGAGTGAAACAAAAGTCCGACATCAAAAGGGCTGCAGCAACATGTAGGCAGGCGAAGGCAACAATTTTGGAACTCTCGCCCCCACTTGCAAACATAATTCTACAACTAAATCATAAGGACCTAAGAACACTTACTAATTTACCAACGGGACATTGCCTCGTTAACAAACACCTCCACAAACTAGGGATTGTCAGCAATCATACGTGTCGGGGCTGCCTGGAGGAGGAAGAATCGCCGAAGCACGTATTGTGTTACAGCCCAGAACTAACCAGTATTCGGTTCATCAAAATATCGACCCAAAAAGTCTTTGCCAAACTCCGGTAAACACGGTAATGTGTTTTATTAAACACATAACTTGGCTTAAAGAGGAGGCATAATTCAGGTTTGTACAATGGGCCCAATCAACGTGACCAAAGTGCAGTGACCAAGGTTACACTCCCAAGGTTGTTAATAAACATTTCAAATGTCAATTTGCAAATTCTCAATTCGAAGCTCTCTAATTTCACATAGAAAGAGCGCGTCTGGTTTTCAATTATTCTTTATTTGAATGAAAACATTATATTAACAGCACCTTTCCCATAATATTTATTTAACATTTCGGATATCGGTCGATCGTAATACTTCATTAACACATGGAAGGAACATAATAAATTCAACGATAATAAATAATATGCGATCGAAAATAATAAATATAACTGATACATGTGTTCAATAATTCTAAATCTTGTGGCGTTATACTGTGGGGTGTGACTTAATCGTAAGTACCTTAAGCTTTTATCAATTAGCTATTAGCTAGTAGCATGTATTAATAGGACCTAATCGTGGGTGGCACAGTTGCGCACTCCTGTTGATTTAGAGTCTCATCAATAACAGGTCGATATTTGATACCTACAGAGCCAGTCTTTGGGTCCATGGTAGTCAAGGTGTGCTTGCGCCAGTGATCATCGTAAGCGCGCTTCTGTTGTCCTTCGAGTGGCTTGCTATAATCGTATTCGTCTATTCTAGTTTTGAAATCTTCGCGAGCGTGAGCACCGCGCGATTCCTTCCTGTTCTCGGCACCAATAACGGTTTGCATTGCGCAGAGCATCAGGTTCTGCAGCTCCAGCGTTTCCACCAAATCAGAATTCCATACCATCGACGGATCGCTAACTTTAAGGTCATTCAGCTCCTTGTACAATTCTTTCATCTGCTTGCATCCTTCTTGTAAAGTTTCAGCTGTGCGGAAAACAGCGGCGTGCGACTGCATCGATTTTTGCATGCGAAGTCGAAGATTGGCGGTGGGTACACTTCCGTTTGCGTACCGCAACGCATCTACGTTGGCAATTGTTGCTTCTCCGGCATCCTAAAGAAAAAAAATACTTTTGTTAATGAACAATGATGTTTTGTGCTGTTTTCAGTTTTACCTTTGACAGATCGCCGATTTTATCACCGGGTTTGAAGTTTTCGGCAATTGTTTTGGCGCATGCACGTCCGAAAACGACTAAATCGAGTAGGGAGTTTGCACCAAGTCGATTTGCTCCATGTACGCTAGAGCAGGAAGCTTCGCCGGCGGCGTACAAGCCAGGCACAATTTTATCATTTCCATCATGGTTAGTTAGAACTTGACCCTTGTAATTTGTAGGTACGCCGCCCATATTGTAATGCACTGTCGGCAATACCGGGATAGGTTCCCTCGTGACGTCTACGCCAGCGAAAATCATCGCCGTTTCAGATATTCCTGGCAATCTTTGGTGCAATTGTTCCGCCGGCAAGTGGTGCAATTGTAGGTGCACATGATCTTTCTCTGGCCCACATCCACGACCTATCAAACGAAAATTATCGATAAAAGTGCGATCTATTCGATCGTATCATATAATATACCTTCTCTAATTTCGATGGTCATACTCCTAGAAACAACGTCTCTCGATGCTAAATCCTTAGCGACTGGAGCATAACGTTCCATAAAGCGCTCACCCTTGGCGTTCACCAAGTAACCGCCCTCTCCACGACATCCTTCCGTAATCAAACAACCAGCTGTGTAGATACCAGTGGGATGGAACTGCACGAATTCCAAGTCTTCGTTTTGCAGACCGGCGCGTGTGACCATCGCCGAACCGTCACCGGTGCAGGTGTGTGCCGAAGTACATGAGAAGTACGCGCGGCCGTAGCCTCCAGTTGCCAGAACAGTATTCTTCGCCCTGAATCGATGAATCGTACCATCTTCCAAACACAATGCAATCACGCCGCGACACTCGCCATCTTCCATGAGTAAATCGAGAGCAAAGTACTCCACGAAATAATTGCAATCGTACCGCAGCGATTGACCATATAAAGTATGCAGCAAACTATGGCCCGTTCGATCGGCCACACAGCAAGTACGATGAGCCTGACCACCTTTGCCGTATTTCAATGACTGACCACCAAAAGCTCTCTGATAGATTTTCCCCTCAGGTGTCCTAGAGAAGGGCATGCCATAGTTTTCCAATTCGATCACAGCTTTCACAGCCTCCCTTGTCATGTAATGAATAGCATCTTGATCGCCCAGCCAGTCGGAACCTTTGACAGTATCGTACATATGCCACTGCCAATTATCTGGCTCCATACTACCTAAGAACAGCATTACAATTATGATACAATCACATCATCAATCATCAAGTGTTATAGTTTCAGGTATATAACAGCAACCTACCAACAGCAGCATTGATTCCACCTTGAGCAGCAACTGTGTGTGATCTGGTAGGAAATAGTTTTGTGATGACAGCCGTCTTGAAGCCTTCAGCAACCAGGCCAAAAGCAGCTCGCAAGCCTGCACCACCTGCACCTACAACAACAGCATCATAGGTGTGATCAATAACACCATATGAGGAATCCTGGGTGGCTTTGGCATCGCGACGATCGACTGAAACGTGTAAGGCTCGGCTACCGGCGGCACGACATAATCCAATCTACAAAATCATAGCTGGCTTGAGCGCACGTTATGTAATAATAAATTGCTAGTTGCTTCCTGCACACATAAGGTAGATGAAAATTTAAATTTACCTTTGATCCAAATAAAGTTGAAGCTTGGGATAGCTTTAATATGCTACTCATTTTATATGGTATTTTAAATAAATACAATGGGTGCAATTTAGTGTCGCCGGTGGTAGCGACTTGAGGATTTCAGCAGACTATAAAAACTACACTTCAGATTGGTACAATACACGCAACACACGTAGAGAAATGAATATGTACATATACATTAGATTCCCACTAAAAGTTGGTCCGTTCGGTTTACACCAGTCGTCGCCACGTTCCATGCTCAATATTTCTTGTCTACTGAATGTAGCAAAGTCGCTAATTATATTTTATAATTTGTTAGATTGAAAATTCTTGTAATTATCAGTTTGCTTATATTATTTTGTCTAGTGCTTTAACTATAGAAATAAATGACTAACATGCATACATTAAAATATGTAAAAACTACTAGAATATTCGCCATTTTTAAATTGTGTTGTTGCCTCTCTATATAATTTAGATTTCAGTTTAAATTGGTTTATGTTTTTTTGAATGTTAACAACAATAAGTTTTAATAAAGATTATAATCATTTCTTAAAATTTTCTTGCTTGTTAATATTAGTTATGCATATATACTTACCTAATTAATCTTATATCTAATAGCTATTTGCATAATTCAATTTTTATGTTAGTATTAATAATTAAATAAATAATAATTAATTTGTGGATATAATTATCATACATTATTGTGTCTATTTTATTCAACAATGAGGTTGTTTTATAATACTGAATAATAAGTAGAATGAGTTGCCTAGGTTATAGAATTTAATTTTAATGGGCATTATAAGCCCAATTTTTTTATTACTGGAACGAATACAGAACGAAAAATTATTATACCTGTATTTTTTAATTTTTTGTTTTAACCCCTAACTTTTAAATTTAAACTACGATTTATGATAAGACATCATTTTGAGTATGAGTTGTATGCGCCTGACGCGCAAAACTAATATGTAATGATCATTGGCTGCAATTTCTTTCGCTTGTTTTCAGTGCACTTATTGGCGGTTTGTCGGCGTTGTATCATCACTAGCCAACTGAGACAACATATTCAATATTTTCGCGTTTAATCATTAATATAAAATTAAGGCAAGTATGAACAGAAATTTCAATTATACCATCAGACTACAAATTTATTGCTCTTTGTTATACCATCATTAAATGTGTATAGTTTTTTGAACTTTCTTATTCAGATGATAGATATTACAATAAAATATGATTTTTATTAAAAATTTTACAACTACTATGCAATTTTATAATATTTTCATATTAATAATCAATCGATTTCATACTGTTAATTCCCGCCTTGCTGACTATGATAGCTGGGTTATTGATTACGGGACAGACTTTTAAAAAAAAAACCGCACCAGATATTAGTTTATCTTAAAGCCAATAGATTCAAATTAAAAAATTAATGTTTTTCTGTTCTTTCATTTGCTAAGGTCTTACTGAACTATTACATTTGGTAACCCTATTTGTTTACAAAATATACGATTATTACGCATGCGTCTCCATATCCGACAAATTTTGTTTTGTAGGTTTCCCAATCATCACAATCCAACATAGCCAAAGTGAAATAAAGCGTAATTAATTAACATACCTCTATTTAGTTAAATTCTTACTTTTTCCTTATCGTATTTCTTTAATTGGTGCTATCTTAATCTTTTTACAGAAGTAATTGTGTTAATACTATGCAGATATTACGCATTACAATATAACTTGGTAATTCATAACGCCCTAGCTTCATGTAGTTATTTATATCAGTACTGAATGATCTTGGAAATTTTTGTATGATATATATTCTTTTACATATAATTACAATGAAAGCATTAGGTATGTATTATTATTCTACTAAATTTTGTTTATATAAATATAATGCTTGAGAATTATTACAATTAATCATCTATTCTTATTGCACAGCCGAAAGGATTATTATTATAACTGATATTAATGCTATAAGATTATATTAATGTTATTTAACTAATTCATTTGTCTTGCATGATAACTTATGATCTGGAATTATGTTTGAATGATCAAATCTTTGAAGAATTAATGCATGAAAAACTTTTAATTTGCAATAAGATCAAGTCAGCTCTTATATAAAAACTAATGCATTTTTTGAAAAACCGTTTGTACCTATCGATATTAAATGCTTCTATTCACAATACTCCATAAAGCTGACTTTGAAATGCATCTGATATGAACAACCTAATCAAGTCATAATTAAAATAAGAATTTCAAGTTTTGGAAAGGTCTATCTATAATCATACATATCATTGCTATATGTAACTGAATATGAAATACTTAAAACAAATTTATTTTATTCGTTGTAATTTGCAAAAATATGTGGGGCCATAGTTTTGTGATGAAATAGGAAGCACAAGATGTCCATATTTAACAACTTTCGGACTACAAAATTGATAAATATTTCGGAATTGCTGTAAGATACGACTGAGGTCTCTAAAAACATTAAAACATGTATAAGTATGTACATAGTGACGAGAGAAAACCAAAACGCATTACCTAATTTCAACTTGAACTGTAGTGTTCTCCCAAATATGCTTAAGCGCCATTTGAACAACGCCTTGATTTTGAATTGGATTTAAAGAACACGTTGAATACACAACAACTCCACCAGGTTTAACCAATTGTAAAGCGTTTACTAACAATTCAGTCTGTAATTCGGGTAACTGCAACCTTTCCTTGATTCGATCCGCCCGAAAGATATTATTATCCTCTTCTCTTACAGAATGCCTGTCAATAGTACAAGGCACATCGACTAAAATACGATCGAATCCTTCGTCCTGTAAATATCTAGCATCCGTTTGACTAATATATATTTTGCCAGGATCTAACCATCGCTCTTGGAAATCATACAAGTACTGTTTCATCACGCTGAAAATACGATTTGTCCTAGAAATACTAATATCGTTACATCGCACGTAATTCGGATAGAGCGTCTGAAGAGCAATAAGACTCTTGCCACCGGGAGCAGCACACATGTCCAACAGACGACTTCCAGGTTTTAAGTCTAATGCAAGAACAGGCAAGATTGAGCCGCCATCCATTAAATAATAATTTAGGACTCCCGTCGATCCTTTTCGTGGAGTCGGCATGTCATTAAAATTATCCTCATCGAAACAAAACACTTGCAGATGTTCAGGGAAATGCAGATCGTGCTCTATAACTGGCATGGGTATTCCATTGCTTGGTCCTGTAACAGACTCGATTTGAATTTTTCCTGGTTCAGGAATGAAGTCTTCTCTCCCTTTGTATTTAGTGACTGGGATAAAATCATACAAAACAGCTGTCGAATGATTCTCATCAATGATTCTTGAATAATCATATTGTGCCTTGGCCAAACTTTGATTTAAAGAAAAATTAGGATTGGTCTGTCCTGAATTGTCATCTGTCCTGCTGGTAATAGGTGTATCAGCTTTTTCTAGTTTCCATATCCTTTCTAAATCCCCTTGCCATTTCTTATTTCTGTGCTCTTCTTGTAGTTGTTCTTTCATTAAATTTATTGTTGTTCTCATATTGAATGCACCTTTCTGTTCCAGAAATTGTATTGTGGTATCAGTGTCCGAGTAATTATTAATCAATGCTACATATTTTTGTTTTGCTAGAAGTCCTTTGCGTATTTGCGGCCATTCTTTCTTGTATGTGCTCTCGTAAAATTCATCGAAATATTCTAAGGCTTTTGTTGTTGCAGACTTCTTTTTTCTTTGAATTGACTAAAAATTATATTACATTTATAGAACTTTGAAAATCTTATAAATTAATTACCCAATGGTTTGCCTTGTGCTTAAATCTTGCTTGGAATTTATTATTTGTGATAAAATTTCTTAAAAGTAGTGTGTTTATTTTGAACATTCTGAGGTTATATGAAACAATTCAAGGGGACATTGGTTTTTGACATTTGTCTGCTGCAACTCCATAGCCTGTGTGAAGCAATGATGTAAACAACTGTTTTGAATGGAGGCGCATGCGCATGTAAGTCTGCAATAATTGTTGATTTGTTTTATTTATTGAAAGATGTGGATATTTTTAGTTTGGACTTCTTTTTATTATTATGCGTTACCTCAATTGTGTAAGAAAATAAGATAATGCATAATAATAAAAAAGTTCAAACTTATAATCGACTACCAGATATCAGTAGAAAGAGTTGCATAGCATTAGATTATATATATAGTAAAACCTCGCGTAACAAAATTCGTTCCGGAATCTTATTAGTTATTGCGAAACACTCGTTAAACAAAACAATTTTTACCGTATAAATTAATAAAAAATACGATAGTGCGTTTGATGCCAAAAAACTACTCAAAAATTGAAATTTTCCTAAGAAATACTTGAAAAACGTTATGTGTAACATTTATCCAAAAGAAAATCCATATAAATTGTTAAGCAGCGTGATTCATCTTCATCTTTTCTTCTTTTGCGGAATAAACTAACCTAGAATAAAAATTCAATTTGCAGAAAACAAATGAAATCGAAATACAAATTAGTAATAACATACCTAATTC
>JARJDU010018600.1:0-25980 GCA_030264695.1 Lissagria laeviuscula | reverse complement strand
GTCGTTGAACCCATATAATTTAACTTAAATGTTGTCAGTTCTTTATCAAACCGAAGAAGTACTAATCTCTCTAATTACTAATTCGATAAGTTTGCACTTATCACACAACTCTCTGCTCCTAAGAATACAAGCATTTATTTACATTCGGATTAATTCAACATCCTGTCACGTTGATTTCCTCGAAGTCGCAAATTTTTCCCAAGCGCGCAGACATAACAATCGCAGGAGTCTCTGAGTTGCTGACTAAGATGAATCTAATAGGAAAAATCAAAGTGCACATCGTGTATCCACCTATCCAGCTATTACATATTAGACGTGGAAAAAGCGTGAAACAATTGCTTTCTCGTTTTCTCCGAACTTCTACCAACACGTCTCATTGACGTCCCATTGACATTCAAAACGCTGAGCTTTCTCAAAACAAATTTGCGCTTGCTGCACATATACCTGCGCTTTATGCGTGTTTCCAGATCTCGTGTTGTAATCTCGATGGCAAATCGCAAATTATGATTGTAATTATGGCAAACATTGACATGTTCCAACTTGTAACGAGTCGTGCTCAATGCAATGCAAGCGCACGCAAATTGCAAACTCTCAAAGTCTCAAGCGTTTATTACTTTTTACTTTGGAATCGTTCTTAGAAATGAGCAGATTTTGCGTGTTTCTTATTACGTTTCACTTTTGTTTTCGTTTCGATCAATTTTTATATTCCTATGGAATTCTTCATTTTTACATTCCTATTTTGCACTGTAATTAAAGTATGGTTTCGGAAGAGATAAAAAAAAGTATTTCACTTAGTAATGATGGAAAATTTAATTAGCTTTCCAATGATGTATCAATGAATAAAATCCGATTATTGGATTAAAAGTTATGAACGATTCTGTGACAAGGCGCAAAACGCTTGAATGCACAACTAGCGTAGCGCGGATCCGCGTAGTAGGACCACGCGGGGGTTACGCGGTATGGCTGAGGTAATCTCAGCGCGTGTGGCGTCGTAAAAAAATGACAATAGGATGAAAACTATTTGGGGTACAACAATCAAGAAAAATGTTTCGGAAACTTGTTTAAATCCTCCACCTTATTTTATTTATAAAAAAGTAGCATATGTTTAGGAAAAATTATCCAATTTTTTAAAGAAAATATATTTTTATATTTAGAACATTTCGAATAATAAAGAAACAATCATGAAATCAATAAATTATTATGTTGTATATATTTAAATAAATAATAAGTAACGATTTTATTTTTATTGATAAATATGAACTGATATCAAAAAAATTATATAAAAGTGAAGCAAGTAACAATTAAATAATTTATGCTACAAATCATAAAGACCAATTTTGTTTTAATTAAATTATCTACCAATTTCTATTAAAGTAAATCAAAAACGTTTTAAAATCAAACGTCAAGTTATACTATAAAATAGGTCACTTTCTCGAAAAATAGTAAACTTCAATATTATTCCATCTTATTGCAAATTTAGCTAGCTTTCAGATGATATTTGTTTCTTTATAATCAGACAATTGGTTCAAAAGTTATGAGGAAATTGGTGACCCCGTGCGAAGCGCGCATTGCAACGCGCGGATGCGTATACTATGACACCGCGGGGGTTCCGCGGTATGATTGAGGAAATCCTAGCGCATGCAGCGCCTTATCAAATTATTTATAAAAAGAGAACTATTTGAGCTACTACAATAGGAAAAAATGTTTCGGAAACTAGATTAAATCCGCCATCTTATTTTGTGTATAAATATCTCGTATTTATATTAAAAAGTATCTAAAAAAATTCCTAAAGTTAAAAATTCAAAACAATTGTTTAATTTTGTCTGGAAAAAAATCTTATTAGGTTGAGGGCATTATTTTATTTGTAAAACTGTTATACTTAGTATGAAAAACCTTGAAGAAAATCTCATAGCTTTGATTTTATTAAATAATTTAAATAATTAATTTTTAACTTGTTCAAGCGTTTATGCTGGGTAGAATATTTGATTTATATTCACATTTTAAGCTTAGTAACTCAAAGTGAATCTTAAATCCTATTTTTTTAAATTGATCTCCAAGGAAATGCAGAATTTTTCTGTAGCAACCCGTAGGTAGCAATAACATAGAAATAGTTGAGGTATATAAAATGGACCAAGTTTATGCTTATAACTGCAAAAAAAATATCATGTGTTTAATTAATTAATTCCTGAGCATTTATATCAAATTTCTAATTAATATTGCAATGCAATATACGACAGCAATAAGGAAATCTAATTACAAGAATAAGTAATTATTTCTTTTCTTTTCCTGAGCATCAGGGAAAAACCCACGCAGGTAAATTCATATCTACGTTTCATAGACAGCTAAGCTATTATTAAACAGCAATAATATTGCTATATATATGTATATAATTGTACATCTATTCGTATTTGTTTAATTTTACAGGTTTAGTGCGAATGATTAATTAAAACTGAATTTAATAGCCGGAGCCGCCTCTTTAAGACGTTTTCCGCCTACGACGGACACATCTCAGATGTTGTGAATAAGCATTATTTTCCGGAAACGCATATGCTCATTGACACTTTACTTTATTGACCATCAATTTGCAGTTTGTTGTTTGCTATTTACTATTTGTCTAACCACTGCAGTATAACTCGATTCTATTTAAATTTACAATTTGTCGCGACATGCTAATTCTAATTCGGAATTTCTCGATCCAATGTAAGTCACCTCTAGAAGCAATTTTTTGTTGTTGATTGTTTTGAATTTTACAATTTTTTTTTATAAAGTTTAGATTTTTAATTTATTTAACTCGCATTACTGCCGCCGTTCGGAACGCACATGAAGGATATGCGGAGTGAGAGTCAACTTTCAATTTGTTTTCTCACGCGTTTTCTTACCGCATCGTATCGCATCACATCCCGGATTATTTTTAAGGTTTCATACGTCTTCGCATCGTCGTCTTCTTCCGTTCGAAAGTCTTAACTTCCTTTGATATAATTTAATTCTTGCGCTAGGTAACTAATCACAATAAATATTTAAAAATATTTATATAAATTTATATTAAAATAGTATTACTTTTAACAGTAAACTATTATATTTATAAATTTTGAAAATCTTGGTACATCTTAAAATTCCAATTAAACCGTCTGCGAAGATTTATGACTTAAAATAAAGCTACATATGACTAGCTAGACCTAGTCTATTCAAGTTTACAACTTTGACTTCTTTAGCGTTAGGGAAAGAGTTAAGTTGCGTAGGGCCTTAAGGGCCCACTTAATTTTATTATTATTGCAATGACACCCATGCACGCGCAATAAACAAATCGAGAAATAATGAATAAGGTCGTTAAGATTTTCTTTTCATTTGTTTTTTCTACTTAAGCGTTGATATGAATATGAAATAATTCCCACTGTATGATGTTTATATTGTGAAATAACATTAAAATAGATTTATGCATTTATGTTTACATATTAAAATAAACACAGAGTGTGTATGAGTAAACAAATTACCCGAAATAATCTAATTATTCGACTCGGCGTCGCCGCTTCATTGCAATAAATAAATAAATAACAACGTCAGCAAGACATAACTCACAATTTGTTTGCACTTGGGAAAAGTTCAAAAGTCAATCTAAAATTAAGTAAAGTCTTACCTGAGTCATAAGTCTATCCGCACCGGTACCTTCCTCATCCTTGAAAATGATATCCCTATTGTAGTTGGGCACCAGGTCCTGCGAGAAGCGCTTATCCTTCTTGTCGATCCTGCCCTCGGAGAGTCCACTCGCGGTAAGTGTGTTCTCAGAGACATTGGGCACGTGCTGCTTGAATACGAGCGGCGTGAGTTTGCGAGGCCCTCGCCGCCGCCCGGCGCCTCGACCAGGTCCGCAGCCGGTAACGCCGGGGACCATCCACGCCGCCGCCACGAGCAGTACGAGGAGGGCGCCGCGACGCTTCATCGCCGTGAGGATGAGATCCGTCTACTACTTACGACCGAACTCGAATCTGCACGCATGGGGATGCACAGGGTTAATTATTATTCCAAGAGGTCGTCACACTCGCCACATATCACGGCATCACCGCCACATCACATCACTATCTTGTCCTGTCTTGTCCTGTCTTGTCTTGCACTGCGCCGATACCGATAGCAAACCCAAGAGGGTGCTTTTTGCCAACTGATGATTTCGGGGGAGCGAGTCGATTTTTTTCGCTGTGCTGGTGCTAACAACGTGTGCGAGCGGGCCGTGCGCCGACTACTTGTTGCACTTGTCGGAGCAGGCGAGAGCTCCGACGAGCCCCACTCTGATGACGGTTCCGAGGACCTGGCCATCTTCTACCCACGGCCCAGTCGCCGATTGGTCGACGGGCGGAGTCCCGTGCAGGCTCTACGACGGGTAATGATGACTTTCGGGGACAGGGACAGGTGAAAAGAGCGGCAGATGCGCTGAGCGCCGCTCAGCCGAATTGCATCTAGTGCGAATGCGATGCGCCTCTGACTTAACTGACTTAAGGCGGCTCACCACGGTGCCACCAGAGAAAAGCCGAACAGAAAGCAATATTCAATGTCACATACAGTTATGCATCCATTGATGTTCTTCTATTATCTCTTCTCTGTTTTCATTCAGTGCTATCTGTTTGAATTTATTAGTTTAAGTATAATTTTGGTGTACATGTTTGAGTACAAGCAACCACACATAAAAGGTGTTAATGAAACGGCACTCGAAGTTTTTCCTTTAGGCCATTCTTCTCAGATTTAGAGGTTAATGTCGCAGGCAAACAATCTGCACGCTGCAAGAATGATGACCTGACCAAATATACTAACATTATGCTTACTTAAACACACTAAAGATTAAACAAAAGACATGGAAATTGAATAATAAATGCTTTCGGTCTCGGGTAAACCGTCCAACTCGGAGTTTATTATCCGGTTCGGACGCTTTTTCCAACCAGAGAGAAGACTGAGTGTTTGTTAATTAGTTTACGGTGCGCATGAAAGAAACAACTTACACGACTCCACACTAAATGATACACTACACTGAGTGTCACCAATTCCTCAGTCCTTGACCACATAGTAGAGTCTTGATTTCAATAATAAAAGCCGAAACGGAGAGTTTAGATAAACTCGGAAATAATTGTCATAATTGTCTAGTTTCCTTAAATACTGTTTGAATCCTTTGAGAAGATCCTTTTGTAAAAGCCAAGGACACCCTGTTCATTCATGATGGCAAGCGCGGCATCAAAGAAATTGAGACCGGCTGGAAACCGAGATGGGCATCGCGCATCGACAAACAAACCAGAATAGATTACGACAAACGAAGCGCGTAATTAACGATAATTAAACACTACAAAGTGTATATAATAGGTGAGTCGAGTTGATTAACAAGTTTACAAGATTTCCTAGTAGACTCTTCGGCGGGCGGTTGATGCAATTTAGTAGTATCTCCAGTTAGCTTGAATTGACTTAATGTGAACTGTTGTCTGCAGAATTTGAAAAGAAAAGTGTTCCGGAAGTTGTGATAAGTGATAAAATCGTGGGAATATTTCCTACATTTGACCTCCGACACTTTCAGTTCAAGGAATTGAACGTCCATCAGAATATATAAAAGCCACCAAGACCTATCGAATTTCTCTCTTACCAAGTTGAGTCTACATTTCAATGCAAATCTTTAGGCACCTCGTTCGAACCTTTTGTTATTGCCACATAATTGTTTGTAAGAAGGCAATTTCGTTTCAATTTGACTGTGAAAAAGAATTTTTACGATTCCATCGGCACCCCTTTCGATGGTTTTGCACGCGCGCGCCAAACAAGTGCAGGGCAGCAGAAAACGAAGAAGCAGATGAAGAAAAAAACTCGTTCTTCGTTCGGCCTAGAAACAACGCGTCTCGCCGGCTATATGGTATAAGCACAAAAGGCTGTTCTTCCCATACCCATAAATTTACGCTTCACGATCAATATACTTAGCGGTTACCTCACGAAGTAATTATTTATTTCGATGCTACACGATGGCTAAACGAAGACGGCACAGCACAGAGCGAAAAGGGCACATGTGCCGTTTTTCGTTCGTGATGACGGTGTGACCAGGGTGGGAGTCATCGTTGAGCACGCACTATAATTTCGTGCCATCGGCAGACATGTGCAGAAGGTGTTCAGTTTTACCAGACCAATAATGGTGCCGACAACCGCACCACAAAAAACACAATTATCTCTTTCTCTTTGGCCCCAGTCCCATCAGCTCCATTGAAATTTCCTGCTTCGAACAGAATTCCACCATTTTCTCATGAGAAGCAAATTTCATAAATTTTATAAATTATTTCGCTTATTGTGGCATCCCACGCGCGTTGGTGTTTTATGCTCTTCGAGTCTTTGCTGGTTAGGAGATAAAAGCAAAGGATGGCAAAGGTAAAGCGCACGCTGCTGGTTGTTTCGTTTTCTTGATCGTGAGCTCCTTCAGTTCAGAGCTTGTTAAGCGCGTGGGCTTCCTTATAAACCATCCGCGACACGCCGAAGACGCCGTGTTTTATGTGCGTGATAGTAGTTCTTCTTCTTCTTCTCCTCATTGCAGACTCCACAACTGCTTGTTCTTCTTTTTCGGCAGCTATGTCGGCTCACGGCACGTCGACTCGGATAAAAGGTCCATTATAACGAAAGGTAGCCATATCTTTGGGACTTGGGCGCACTATTAATTTAACGCCTCTTTCGAGAAATACCAACGGTGTCAGCGCGGTTCCTAGAGTGCCTTCGGCCAGCATTCACTCGATATCACGCGTAAACCTGCCGAGATTCAAATTCACGCGTTTTATTCACAATCGAACGCTTTCATTACAACTATAGTAGCAGCCATCAGAACAAGAAGAAACTGTTTCGGTACTAATTAGTATTGTTTGCTTTAAAACGGACCGCTGACCATCTAAACAATTCATTATCTGGTTTATCAGTTGCTTGGATCTTGGAATTGGGAACTGAGCTGCGAGGAAAACTGCTGGCAAACAAACAAAAATGAAAAAATAAAAGTTTCATAGATGGTACGTTGTCTATCACCTTGATCTACGAACCAATATCCCATAATATCCGCTTTCACAGGTTATACTATCATTTTTCTTCTGATCATCAAATGCACCACCGAGCAATTGCTTTTTATTGCGGATGTACGCGCTTGCTATCAACTCATTGTGATCATAAACGCCCCGCTAAGAATGGTCCAACAAGCAGTACATTAACTTGACTCGTTATTATATCGATACAGTATCGGCTTAAACCTTAGTTAGAGATATAAATCAATTGAGTATGCTGGTGTTATCATATGGAAATGCAATTTTTGACAGTAAAGTTGCAAATTAAAAATTTGGCTTGCTTTAGAGTTTATTTGCACTGCAAAAAGCTGTTTTGTGTATGTGACACCATATACTGACGCCAAACCTGAATAAACATGAAATATTTTGCTCAGCGTTTATCTCCCCGAACGTGCCAAGAATGCACGATGGTCATTGTTGTGGTTTTCCCCTTAGTTTAGTTTACCACCTTATCCGCTTCCCATTAATTCTCCACTATAGATGCTTAGCAGTTTTATACACCTCCAGAAAGGTGTAAAACCCTGTAAAACTTATTTACTGCCGATAGGAAGTGCCAGTAAATGTGCAAAGTACGCAATCATCGTCATTCATAAGAATGGCCCCTAAACGATATATATAAAAAAAGGCGGCTAAGCATCGTCAGCTGAAGAAGAATCGCGACTCGTGTTGTGTTTACAGATTGTGTTACATGGCGCATTCAATTCATTTTTCTGCTTTTCACCTCTGCGTCCTATTCAAATTCGTTGATTTGTTGCCCTTTTGACTACATATTTGATTTTGCATTCGGCCCTTCTTCCTTTGCACTGTTTATGGAAGAGTGCAGACCAGTATGTGCGCATTCTGCTGGTTCTGGCGGTCAATGTGTGTGGTTCCTTTGAACCTCACCGTACAAACAGACACGAGAAAGGTGCGCGCAAACAAACACAAATAAAAATCCCATTTATCTATTTATCTTCTATCAATAGACACTGGAAAAGCTCTGACATGCTGATAAAAGAAGGCAAAACGCCGAGAACGCGCAAGAGGAGCGTTTCAATGTGTCTCCGCACTGTTGGTGTTCTCATCTCTTGAAGGTGTACCTTAAATTCTTTTCTATTTGCCGTCGGCCAGGTTGGCCGGAGATGCTGAGTGATGAACGAGGACGATTCGCACTGTGTCGGCGAAAGTACAATGAGCCAAAAGGGCCCGCAAACAGCTTGTATTTTGACTTGTTTTGACTTTGCGGATGGACTATTTATAAATGCCTTGATGGCGCTTCGTCGAATGCATAAAATATGTATATGTTACTATTTTTATTTCTCATCAGCAATAGTTAATAGTAAACTTTGTTCATGTCCATGTCCAGTGATAAATCAGAATAGATTTATGAGTCTCAGGGATGAAATTAGGAATTTTTATAGGGTCGTTTAGTGTAGGCTTGTATTGTCTTTGACAAATTACCCATATAAACAGTTTGCTTCCAAGGATCAAGCATCAAAAGATAAAACAAAAACTTGAGGAATCTAACGCCGCGCCGTCACAGAGATATAAAAGGTACCTGAAGATAAAGAAATACGGCTGAGATCAACGCGGACAAGTGAGGTGAGGTTTTAGAACGTTCTAAACAAAGATTAGACAAATTTTGAAAGTAATTCTAGATTCGCAAAGGTTCATAATAAAAACGGTCTTTGACAAATTACGCGTATCATAAACAGTTTGCTTCCAAATTGCACCACGTTGCACCATCCAAAGTTAAAACAAAGACTTGAGGAATCTAACGCCGTCTGAGATATAAAAGGTACCTGAAGATATAATAGATGCGGCGGAGATGAACGTGTAAAAGTGCGGCACACCATGAGATCATGATAATGACGATCATCATGATCATGGTGTGTCGCAGTTCATACATTCATGTTAGCATGATGGCATGGCATGTCGTTTACGATACTAGGTCCTTCAAAACCTTTAACATTCAAGAATATATACTCAGGTAAGTAGTTACCATATAATTTCACCTTCCACCACTCAGTATACAAACAAGAATAAAAGCTTGTTTTGGGTGCCTGCGTCTGATGTGCCTAAAACTATTAACTCTTGCTCTTGATGGTATTCTCCTGCATGAGGTAGAATCTGCAATGATAACCCTTAGTATATAGCTAGTATGTGAGCTTGTTAGAAAAGTGAATAATGGATCACGACCTCCTTGTCCTCGGCGGCACGGCTTGACAGAACTCGGGACGTATAAAAAGAAGTCGGCGAGTCGACTAAATGAAATCGAAAAAGATTTAAATGCACCTTCGTTTTCGGGTCGACCAGCAGGCAAAAGAATGCTACAAGAATGAAATTTGTATATGGGTGATGCTCGTGCTCACGTCGGATGTGTGGTCGAGGACAATCCGATGCGGCGCTTTTCATTGACAACTGTGGTCACAACACGCACCCGCGCGATAGCTGCCCAGCTATCAATCAACGTTTAATGGTATACCGGTACCCAACATGCCATCAGTTAGATATATATATACCTCTATAGCTAACTTCTTGCTAACGATCCCACTTAACTACCAATGCCGCGGTGGCGGTCATTGCCAATCATCTCGATTCAAAATTAGATTTTTGAAATCAATCGTGTTGAAATCCATGTTCAAACTCAATGTAAACACAACGAACTTCTTAAGCTAACAACTAAAATGTGCGCTTTGTTGACTTGACTTTTCAGCGTTGATGTGTGTTGTGAATGGATGAGTTAAGAATACCTCAAATTAATGCACAAACAATAACCAGGGATGCATTAAGATGATTCGTCACTTGTCACTTGGGTAGTGACCAAGTTCCAAGTTTTCCACAGGCACAAAGCACCAAGATAAGTTGAAGAATCGACTGTAAGCTTTACACACCTGAAGAAGTCGAAGAACAAGCACAAGATGAAGAAGAAGAATGGTAACTATCTCGAAAGTATTTAATTTCATTCATGCATTAGTGTCTCGGCACTTAACTACTTGGCTTCTTCTTCTTCATCATCATCTTCGTCTTGTTACTTCTCCTCTTCACATCAGTCCAAGCAGCCAGCCTAGCTATAGCTCCTAGCTTGTTTGCTAACTCTTTTCTGGCGAGCTTTGCTTTTCAACCTGATGCTTGGTGGCTGCTCCTCTGTCTTTATCGTGCTGGTCGCAGGTTAGTGAAATCGCTTTCATCTTTTTACAGTTTCGGACAATATTAAGTAGGTGTATATACCACTCCGATAACTATAATATAGGCGCATTCATTTCTCACACTCCATAAATACAAACAAACCGGCTGAGCCTACCCAGAGCCTGCTGGCACTGCTGGAAAGAAGTCAAATAATCTGAAACTTCTGCCGACTTGCCAGTGAGCATGAACATGAACATTACTTGCTACATGTAGAAGAAATATTAATAAAAATGATATTCAAGATATGCAAGCAGCAATAAGTTTTTCTTAACTTTAAACTTTTCCAGGTTTCTCCAGTCTTCAATCAAATTTCCAATGGATTATATAAATAGCTCTTGATAATTTAATTATCACTATATGTGCAAATTACGTGCAAATATTAAACTAGAAATGGCAAATCCATTTCTTGACAATTGAAAGTCGACAAAGAAAGACAAAAGGCCTGTGCAGCTTCAGTAAATAATAAATGGCAAAGTCTGTCGATCGTGGTCGCGGCGCGGCTCGCCTCTCGTCAACAAAAAAGAAGTTTACAACTCGGTAATTGGATATTATGTTCGTGTAAACTTGCGAGCGGAATGCGCCACGGAATGCGCGCCGTGCCGAAGAGCTCCTCTGGTGAAAAACGAGCGAAACGAGATGTTGAGAGCGGCGACGACGACGACACTGCGAGTCCTGGCTGACCGGTCTCTTCAGCTCGTCACAAAACGTCCGCCGACACTGCGAAATCCGCATAAAATCTTCAAGAATTGCCTTCGATGCTCGTCATATCTATCTGGAAAACAAAACTTTACAAAATGCTGCTCCAATGATGAATCATAATCGTCATATACAAAAAAATTGCAATAAATTAGACTTTATGTCGAAAGTTTTGTTCAAAATTTTTGAATTATTGTGGTCATTCAAGCTGGTTTCGACTACATACATTGTTTTCGGTTTTTGCGGTCAGCAGGTCATTGGAAACTACATCTGAAAACTGTCAAATATCGCGCGTATGTATCAGCCCAGTAACTTGATTTCTTAAAAAAATCAAAATTCAATCAGAAGTGTGAAATTGTGCGCATGCACGCACATTCCAGCGTCAATCGCATTCACACCGATTGCAGGTGAAAAGTGTGTGTCGACAAGAGAACGGACGCATTGAAAATTATATGTGCGCGAGTGCATTAGGAGGTTGTTAAAGCTTGAGCTTGAGAAAGGCGACTAAGAAGAACAAGAAGAAGAAGAAGTGGAGGTAAATCGACGAAGAAGCAGTCCAAGAGGACCACACATACAGTGGCACGCGCCGGGCGCGAACGGACTCCGCCGTGCTCGTGGAGGTGCAGAAGAAGAAGCTCGAAGCTTGGGGAGTCCCTCATTCCGAGTGACGCCGTGCGCTACCGAAGGCGGCCGGAGCGATACGTTCGGCGTGCGCCGGACCACACAAAGCGCGGCACGCGCATCTCCCACCACTCTGGGTTGCTGTAGTCGGGAAACTTCGGCGACAGCTTCCACCGCTAAGTATCTAGCGCACGCGCATCGGACCACACCGAAGTTGAGCTTAAGTCGGTTCTGAACATCATCACCACCAAACACATGATACACGCTATATTATAAGTAAAAAAAGCTGCTGCTAATCAGCTTTCAATTTGTCAATTATATGCTTTTAGGGATATCTATCAGTTAATGAACTTAAATAGTAATTAATAGCTTGTGTTAGATTATTGGGTAATGAAGAAAATAGAATAAATAGCTTATTTGAAGTAAATATCTTCGCAAGTTGTTAAAGTAGTCTTTAAAAGTCGAGCTTTTTGTTGTTTTAAGTTTCAGTTTTGTTTGCTGGCATGTCTCGGCCGCTGGTCGAGCTTGAAGCTCGGCTTGTAGAGCTAGTTGGAGCAGCGACATTCCTTTCGAACGTCGGCCACAAGCCCGTGGGAACCGAACTGCCTTCTTCGCGCTGGCTGCCTTCTTCTTCTTCTTCTTCGCGTGTAACTTGTATCGCTACCTATTCTCACTCCCGTTGCCCATTCGACTCCTCACGAAAGGAGAAAAACAAAAAGGAACTAAAAGAGACCTAAGAGAAAAACAACGATTGAAACCATCTCGCAAGCATTTTTTTCTTTCCTTCTTAAACATTTCTTCTTCTTCTTTCTACAACTTGCGCTTTTGATTTGTAAAAACTGCGCGCATTGCCTAATAATACTTCAATTTTATATAATTTTGACATGGGTATCAATAACGTAGCAAAACATGAACACCATGCATCAAATACCGAATGAAATCGATATGTTCATCACCATCAACCTGGTATCTCTTATCGCCATCGGTATTTCGTATTTGTTGCGTGTTCACCGTTCATCGTTTCATGCTTCATAAACAATGCACGCATATTGAAGGAAAACCGCATCAAGAAGAGCTTTTTTATGGCCATCATCGGCGAGCACGGTGAAAATATTGAATTTCAATGTTCTCAAAATTTCTACCGACAGAAACCGCAGCGATGGACTCGCAACGGACAGCTTCAGAATCCGTTCGTATTTATATTTTATTTATATACTGTTCGTGTGCATGCTTGCGCACACTGTTCAACGACTACAAAATTCTTCATTTTGGCTTGATGGCGATGACACCACGCTCTTAGCCATTGACTAAAAATATAATATACAACATATAACGTAAAAACTTCACAAAGTATTTGTGTTCCGTTAACTTTAATTCTATTTGACGCATGTTTGAGGCCATTTTGCTTTATTTTAAATCTTCTTCATGCGCGCGCTCACACCTTTCACATAAATTTATTGAATATTTATCCATCTATCTATCAACATAATGCTAAACAAGATGCATGATTGAACCTGAAGCTATCTAACAGCCAAATACAACGGAACAAAGATTATTAAAGACGATTATCGACGCGGATTGCAGATACAATCGCATAGAGAAAGAAGAAATTCTACGTCTTTGCCGCATAATTTTCGCATTTATCCGCTTGATTATACTCGTAAACTATGCAAATGCGACTTTCAAATTACTCATTCCGAGTTTTGAATTTTCGCTGGTTATGCAAATGAATAGTGTACAGTTATTATATCTTTTTTTCTTTCCACATTAAAAGATTATTAAGCTTAATTTAAAGTGACTTAAATGATAATAGAGTTGCCTATGTTAAATTTTTAGGTTTTAGATTTTTAACATTGGCAACGTTGCATTACATTCTCTTGACAAGCTCTCGTCGTTTCGGGCATCTTCGCACCCTGCCTCGTCCGTATTGGTTAATTGTTTATTCAATATCTTACAGAGGCTGTCAAGTTGCCGCCAAATTTTCTAAATTTTCTGTAAATCGAACAAACTATTAACAAAACAATCTATTCACAATGTCTTTCTTAGAAAAGTGCGAGGAATATTTCGGGACCAATGACTTCTATGAGATTCTTTCATGTCAGCGGACTGCTAACACATCAGAAGGTAATATAACATTGATACATAACCTCATTCTCTAACGGAATTTTAAAACAATTTGTTGTTATAATTTAGTTAAAAAGGCGTATCACAAAGCTTCGTTGGTAATACATCCAGATCGTGTGCCTGAAAATCAGAAACTAGAAGCTACTGAGAAGTTCAAGTGTGTCTCAAAGATTTATTCTATTCTTAGTGATGAAGAAAAGCGAAAGAGTTATGATGAGACTGGAAGCTTTGATGATGAATCACTTGATAATCTTAGTGAATGGTTGAATGTATGGCGTTCGATATTCCGGCCAATCACTGTGGACATGATTGATGAGCATCGCGCTGAATATATCAATTCTGAGAGTGAGTTAAGGGATATTAAGAAGGCTTATACTGCTACTAAAGGAAATATGACAAAAATGCACAATATGATACCATTTTTGGATGTTGCAAATGAGGAGAGGATCATTGGGATTGTTCGAAAACTGGTTGATGATGGGGAGGTTGAAGAGTATCATGGCTTTTTCAATGAGCCTAAATCAAAGAAAAATCGTCGCAAAGCTAGGGAAGACAATTATAAAATGACTGGTATGTAAAGGGAATCTCTGTAAATGAATTAGCACATTCATTATTAATGTTTTCATGTTTAGATGAAGATGCTGAGAATCTCAAGAAAGAATTTGCTCAAAACCAAGAACGCAGACAGAGAGAAATGGCGGAAAAATGGGCTGATATCGAGAGAAAATATTGCTCAAAGAAGCCCGCAGCACTAAAGTCCAAAAAGCAGACAATTGCAGGAAAGAAAACTTCTGGACGTGTGACAAGGAGTACTAAATAGTTTCGACTTTATTTATATTATTAAACTATCATGATAACATATGCCAATAAGATAATTAAATATATAATCGTAATGTAAATGCTACATTGAATTTTCAAATAACATAGGCAACCAAATATTCAACAAGGATGTGGACGCTATTTTAATCATATAGTTGGATTTGCTAATACTATAGGCAATCAAATATACAACAAGACTAAGGACTATTCTAATGGCTTTTATATAAAACATAATATAATTCTTTGTTTTCAATATTTTTATTACTCAATTAACTTACAATATAGTTACATATTTTTACCAAAACCTCTTATTCGCGATGTACAAGGACGTAAATTCCAAGACATGTTAGCACTGCATACTGGAAAAATAAACAATTTCAGAATACTTTAAAGGGATAATAACATAAACATACTTTGAACTTAGGATATTCATTCATTAGAATTGTCACCATTCCAACATAAGGAAGAAAACCTCTTGCTCTACCTACAACATCCTTTTTAGTCAGCCAAAGTTGTCCTGGAGCATACAATCCTCTATCATCTACACTATTATTATCTCCTTTTGTTAAGAATTTCACAGTTCCATTATTCCTAATCAAAAGTAAATGAAACAAACAAATTATTAGAAATTTTAAAGAAATACATTATCATACTTCTCATGTAATTTTAAAACTCTGTGAACAATAGGTATATCTCTGCCTTCTACTTTGAACACAACAATTTCACCAACACGAACAGGTTCCTCTGGATAATTAGTAAGGAAGAGCAAATCACCACGATGGAAGGCTGGTTCCATACTGCCTGATAACACAACAACAATTGGACTTTCTGAACCTGTGACTACCATTAATCCTTTCCATATCATCAATGCCGATGTGACTATCATACCAAAACTTAACATTTGATAAATGAACTGAAATAAAAGAGAATTAATTAATAAATAAGATATTTTAAAGCGGTGTTTTAATCGGATGTGGGCCTGTTTAACCTCAAATGATTTGTTTTAAGATTGATTCTACTATACCTGGCGCGTGTTCATCCGCTTCACATCATCAAAAACGGAAGCCAAATCCATTATTACAATATGTAAATACTGCTTGGTTTAGAAAATCGTGCAATTAATGCTTTTATGTTTAATTAAAGTTTCAAATGTTTTCATCCACGTCAGTTTAGATGACAGTGGCGGCTTCATACGCAAGCGCCGGACAAACGTCATCATATTTTTCAATCACTGTTGCCAACCTATTTCTTAATTTTTATACAAGAAAGGATCATATAAATAATAATTAATTTAAAACAAATAATATTTAAAAACCTTATTAATTAACTCTATTAATATTATAATTATAATTATTTTTTATATTTTTAAATATATTGCAATCCCATACTATATATTTTATAAATATAGATAAATATGTTCTTTACATCAAAATGGCGGATGGTGGTGGAAGTGACAAGCAAGAGTGACGAATTGCTAGAGGCCACCAACGGCATTGTCGCCAGCTTCGTTTCGTCATTGATTTTCCCCTTTTTTTACTGGTTACTGATCGATGGAATAAAATGAAAGCTGTGTCGAGGTGCGCATAGCGTAAGCAGCAAGTTTAGTCGATTTGTGTCGCGTTGTTCTGCGTTTGTTCCACTTCCCAATCGTGCACGTTCCACCATAAGTTGTACTATGACATTGTCGTCAAAATCGGCATAGAATCGTGATAATTTTGGGAGATATTTTTGGCTTGTGGTATTCCGGTGATCTTCAGTCATCATGGGGTCGCTATTTCGAAGTGCGGAGATGACCCTCTGCCAGCTCTTTTTGCAGAGCGAGGCGGCATATGCATGCGTATCCGAATTGGGCGAACTGGGTCTTGTGCAATTCCGTGATGTATGAACAAGTTTTCTACTTATATAATTGTTTTGCATGTTAATAAATATGGTCTATTAAATTCTATTGTTTTAATAGTTAAATCCCGATGTCAACGCTTTCCAACGCAAATTCGTCAACGAGGTGCGACGATGCGATGAAATGGAACGCAAATTGCGTTACCTTGAGAAAGAAATCAAGAAGGATGGCATTCCGATGCTTGATACTGGTGAAAGCCCTGAAGCTCCTCAACCAAGGGAAATGATTGATCTTGAGGTATTTTAGTATAATTTATGGCTTTGTGTTAATTTTTTTTTGTTGTTGCTGCTTAACTATAGTTATAAAAATCAATATGTACTTCTTAATTAGGCAACATTCGAAAAGCTCGAAAACGAATTACGCGAAGTAAATCAAAACGCCGAGGCATTGAAACGTAACTTTTTGGAGTTGACTGAACTGAAGCAGATCCTTCGCAAGACACAAGTCTTCTTTGATGAGGTGAGTCAGCACTTAACATTCATTTCTTTAAATAATATAATAATAAAATAAAGCACAGAAATAAGACTGTTTCTTTATATTTATATTAATTGCATATAAGGGTAACTCAGAAGAGGCATGTTCAGAATGATATGCATTGATTAAAATGCTTGAAATTATTGCATTCATCGTATATTACTAAATTTGTTAATGATTAATTGAAGAGTTAATAACGCATAATAACTAGAATTACTGCAATTGTTACTAAATTTGGAATGAATACAGGATGCGACGACGCAACAACGACGTCGATCGCTTGTTCCGGACTTATTTACTTCTTTGTAAGTGCACAGCATGTCTTAATCCATGAGGAAAATTTAATAACAAACAGAGTGTTGTTCATTGCAATATTAATGCCTTCATAAACTATATATGCACTTACACTATACTTTATTATCTGTTTCGAGAGCTATAATTTTGTTGTAAAGCTACATAATGACACTCTAATTTATCTAATTGATTGGGTTTTATTGAAGCTAATTAAACTTAGTTAGTTGAACTGTTTAGATAGATCGTTGTTTAATAAGTTTTATAAATAATCTGTATATCTGTGCCACTTGGTTTTGCAAATGTTTCCATTAACACTCTCTAATTTTGTTAAAAGAGTTACAGCAAATATTGATAAGGTTTATTAACATTAACTGGAATATAATTGGAATACATTATAAGAATGCGTTATTAATGAATTAATTAATGATTAACATAATTTTTAATATAAATATATAAATGCTAGTCAAAACAAACTTTTCTATCTGCAGTTTTTATCATACAAAATTTGATTTTTTTAATTTAAAATTTGGCAACAATAGAGTTAAAAAATAACAAATTCGATTTGCTATTGATTACAAAGTCATATTTATATATGATGTTCTTATATAATAATAATAATGAGGTTGATTAATTAATACTTTAATGGAATTATATAAATTAAACTTTAAACTTACGGGGAATGAGGTATAAATTAAATATAATTTTATGGGTTACTGGGCGGAATCACTTCAAGGATTAACGATTAAAATGGAATACAATATAATAAATTGTTAAGTAATACTAGAACGTGCATGATCTGTGCCTGGAGTTGTTAATGCGGCTGTTTTAATAGCGAAAATTGCACTTTTATGTATATGATTATGATATGAGTATCAATTATATAATAAATTTGTTCATTAAATGGACAAATGAGATTTAGAAAATGGTTAGGAGAGGTATTTACGTTTTTTTAGTATATACATTCGTATTACTTCAATTAAACTTCTATTTGAGATATGCATATCTTCACTAGATCTATGGATTATTATACGGCAAATGGATAAATGAAGGAATATTTTGTGTGTTGCTGTATGTATGTGTGTGTGGTGTTTTCTATAATGTTCTAGATCAGCCTGGAGTCAACACAATTTGCCTTTTTACAGTTACAGTTAGACTTTATTTATAAATAAATCTATTTTAGTAGCGGAAATCCGATGTGATTATAACATTAATGCGGTATCTTTAAATTTGATTTAAAATAACAATTTAGGAAATCCTCCACAATCCCGATTTGCTTTGGTTTTGGTATATTTTTTTCTATTAATATTTGATAATCTTTGTCTTGTATTTTTTTTTCTTCTTCTTGTTTTGGAGTTATTTGTTTCGCTCGCAAGTGGTTTATTTATTAATGCCATAAACGATATGTAAATACTACGTCTGTACTTATTTAATTTCGCGGTTTGTTTGTCACATAATTTTAAACAATTTGTCTAAATATCTAGACAAAACTACTAGCACTTTACTTCATGGCACTTATTTGGTCTAGAAGTCAACAATGCGCACAATTATTTATTCTTGTAGTGGAATTTTTGCAAGCGAATTCTAAATCAATAACAGATTCGTACATTCACGTGTTATATGCGATAACAAGACTTATCAATTTTTACACAGAATCAATGAATACAATATACAGAAATGGATTGTGATTTTAGTCTGGTATCATCATCAATTCATTAGTTAATGCTTTATTCGTCATGAAGGAATATTTACATGTCAGATTATCTATTAAGTATTTGTATTTTTCCTGCTCTCGTGTTATATTTATTTACTTACCAAATCACAGAAATGTTATAATACAATACATTTTTGTTAAATCAATTTCAACACAGTTTTACTAAACGCAAATTAAATTATTTGCGGTTGACTGATAAATAATAACCACAACAGTTAAGAATGGATAATAACAATTAGGAAATAGACGCGTGATTATAATTTAGTATTAGTCATTGGTTGAAAAACAAACGATTTAAAAAGCGTTTGTATGGACATTGACAAAATTCGAAAATGATTGGCACATTTGTATGCCATAAATGAATTATTTCATGGTTTCTATGTCATGTACCCTTTAGTTACAAATCATTATTGAAATAGATAAAGTTTTCTATAATTTTTGCATATATCAAATACATTTTTACATGTACAGAAAATTCAATTTAGCGATAAATGCAACGGCGATTTTTCTTAATTTAATTTTATCGATTATGTAATAAAATTGAAACTAGTGTCGTTTATCTTTTGCTAGTTTATGATAGAGGAATGTATTGACAACAGGATTACTAACGTCTAATCCGTTAGTAATCTTTTTGTATTTAATACCGGAAGATTGAAATTTTTCTTGATTTTTATTACTTTCATCTGTCGGCATTTATATCAAATTCAAGTATTATTACACAAAATTTTTATCAAAATAGATTCATAAGTTATGGATCAACTATTATATTCCAATATATTTTATCTAGTAACAATATAATAATTCTAATCCAGTTTTATTTAATTCCCTTTGATCTTAAGAATATTTTATTGAATTCCATTCGTGCAAAAAATGCAGTATTAATATTGAACCGTAAAACCAACGATTTGCATTTTTATGTTTAGCTTAGTGCAGTCTTTTATTATTCATGTCGGCAATAATTTATAATTTGTATTGTTAATGCTATCGACACTTCTAACAGTTCTAACACAATCCATTCTCGTCTAATGCAGTTAACAAACAATGTGACGTGACCATAAATTCAATGGTTTAAAACTTAGAATTGAATTGCTTATTTTACGGTTCTCGTTTTGAATTAATAATGAGGAATTAATTCTTTTATTGAGTTTTTTTTACACGAATCAAACTGGTATTATTGCCTGTCTAAGATTACCTATGTTAGATCTTAACAACAGCATTAAAATAATACAAAACTGCCTTTAAACAGAATGATTTGCTTATTGCTTATATTGATTGAAATTTACTAACAATAGTACCTAATTATTTTAATATTGAGCATTATTATGTTTTAATATTCTATTCTACCCATTTTTAACGCTCTCAAGTTTAAGTTTTATTATTAGTTTGTTTAATTCAACTAGACTCACTATTTTTTTGGCTTTTGGTTTAGTTTAATATCTAATTAATTTGCTCTGTTTTATTACAAAATTACATATTGTTATACAATAATTCACCTCCTTCATCTCCTTCATTTTCTCATCCTACCACAGATTGATAAAACAGTGTCTTAAAAAATATCTCAAAAATAAAAAGACATCGAGGGTAGTTCTTAGTGGGTAGTTTAGGTATTCTTGTGGGCATTGTGTGTCGCCAGGCTGACCGTGTTGGGTCTGCTCAGATGGCTGATCCATCAAAGGAAGAGGAACAAGTCACCCTTTTAGGCGAAGAGGGCTTACGGGCAGGCGGACAGGCCCTCAAGCTCGGGTAATTTTTCTATTCTCTTATAATATATTTGATCAGATTAAGAAAAAGAAAAATTAAGACAATCAGTAGCCAAGCAACGCAAAGAATTCGCATTATCATACAAATCATAACGATCTTAATAATATGTAGTTTCCAATTAGCATTTTCTTCACTTTATGATTGTGGTTCTTACAGCACTTTGAGATGATTATTGCGGACACTGGCAGCTTCCAATCGACATTAAGGCAAGCCTTGAGTAAAAATTGTGTTTTAATTGCGAACCAAAACAGTTTTATTGCTGATTACTCTACTTTTGTTAGTCATTTCTTGTGTACTTGGTCAATTACAACTGACCAAAGCAAGTTTTTGATTTGTCTTTACCTTCTTTTTTTATTAAATATGTATTACTAAAAGTTTACTTATATATGATAATATTACACATAAAAACATTAAAATTACGTAATACAACTTAGGTAAATATTCAAAGAAGTAATTTTATGATTAGAGATAAAATGCCTTTAAATAAATGAGTATTTTTATCTTTTAACGGTGAAGATACAATATAAACACACGATAAAGTAATTAATTAATGTAAAGAGTTAGAAACTCAAGGTTATTTTTATAATCTTAATATAATTCAAGCTTTCGAACAGGATTTTCCATATTTAGTTATTTGACATGAGTGTGTTTTGGTATGGGTGTGGGATTTTTTCTAATATTTGGGAATTTACTGCAATAATTATGCATTATGTTCATGTTCAATAAAGTAAAAGTATGTTTATATATTTATTTGTATCAAAATAATGCGCTTCTATAATCAATCAAATTCACAGCGTACTAAAAACGTAACAATTAATGAAGCTTTTATTACATATATAACATTAACAAGCTTACTTTTGTCGCTTTACTCGTAACATAAACTTACAAACATGAAGTAACAAGTAATATCTATTAACATTACTTATATTAATCCAACATATAATTACTCATGTAATCGTAGAATCAATCGATTCATGTTTGGTATTAAATGTTGCAATTGTTGTTATAGTTTTCTATCGACAATAGCAATAGTTAAGACTTTGTTTATTTGATTTATTTGTAAATGTTTTTTTGTTTTTGTTTTATTTGTTTCTTTTGTTTGTGTATTTTTTATTTGCTAATGTGTTGTGTTGTGGCAGCACGAAGGTGGTGTAAATCCCACCGAGTCTATGACCAGGGCCCTCATTAGTGACGACTCTATAGCCCGACAAGGCGCCCTAGGCCCTGTGCAACTGGGGTACGTATTTCGCCCACGCAAAAACAAGTCACGAATTAATCAGTTAGCTTAGAGATTAGAGTCATTTCCAATGCAATAGATTTGTATTATCATATTAATGCTCATATTATTTTTTAACATTTTGAATATGAAGAAGGACCAACAAATGTATATAAACATAATTCATCATCATTTCTTGTTTTCGTATATATTTTAGATACTAATCGCATATTTATATTAAACAATCATTAATTATTACTAACTTTAGATTTTAATCATTTTCTCATTAATATCGTAGATTTCATCTTCAGTTTAATTAGATCAGTTGACGTTCTTATAAATAATTCTAATTAGATAGAATATTACATTCGATGCATCTTCATTCGAGCTTCAATTTTACATTTTCTTTCGATTCAATTACACTTCTAACAACTACTACTGTGTTTGTTTTTTGAACAGTTTTCCGGAAAAATCTATTGATCCAGAAGACTTGCTTCCATGGTCAGTAAGATTCTTACTACGATTTATTACTTTTATTATTAAAGATTATTATTTAAAATTTATTTTAATTTATTAGATACATGTTAGATGTACCTATGAATAGATATATGTAGCAATTCTAGATAAGTATGATTGATTAATTTGCTTAATGATTAAGAAAATCAGCACTGGTTCTCTAGTTGCACAGATTTAGTGAAATTGTTCTTCTATTTCCAGCACATTAATAGACTTAAATCACCTTAAATGCACGTTTTATAAAATTCTCTGTGCTTTGGCCTGACGCTTCTACAACGTTGATTTTTTGTTTCCCTGTGCTTTTGTTGCTATTTATAATTTAACAATTTTTATATTAGAAATTGATATTAACCTTTGCCATTGTTTAATTCATTTTCTTTGTTTTTATTCATAATTATTATAAAATACTACTTCTGTTGTATTTTGTAATTTACCAACCACATACTATTTTGATTTTTGGGTATTGAAAATCAAAATGGAAAAAAAATGTTTTACTTTTTATTGCAATGATAATTACCCACGAACGATTGACCGCAATATAATTTAAGTTTAAATTTTTAATATATTTACACTCATCATTGCTTTTAATTTAGAGTGTTGCGAAGCATTGTGAGTTTTATTAATCACAAATTGTCTATAATACTTATAATATATACATATATTAATCGTCAAATTATTAATATTTTAATAATAATAACAAAGTGCTGATAAGATCACATACGGAAATCGCATTCCACGCATTTCTGATACTTGAACAATCAACAAATTTTAACAATATGTTTCCTCATAATATTCTTTGTTTTAATTGATGGGTAATGGTGACATTTTTACCTATTCGATTAAGTCCCAAGCTAATCTTGAAGTAAATCCTGATTGATATTGTTGATAAATGCGATTTCTTTGATATATATATATAATACCATTTTAACTAATTGCAACAAATAATTTATTAATTATTAAACTACCTTTTGACGTTGGAATGATTTGCATTATGAAAATTGTTAAATTATAATATATCAACTATCTAATTTATTTGTACGATATAATAATTAATTCTAATATTATTGATATATTACTGAAATTATGTCTTAAACTGAATGTCTTAACTTTTTTGTACATTTTTTTGCTATATTTTCGTATGACAGTAATTGCAGCTACTTTTGAAGTGGCCAAGACCACATTTTCAAAGGGGTGTTCAATTACTTAAATTAATATTAATATCTGTGCAAACTTATAACATATTTGTTAATCTAGTTTCGTGGCTGGAGTCATCTTACGGGAACGTATTCCTGCTTTTGAACGAATGTTATGGCGCGCCTGTCGCGGAAACGTTTTCCTTCGACAAGCCGAAATCGAATCGCCTCTGGAAGATCCATCAAGTGTAATAATCATACTTTCAAATTTATCATTTATCACATTATACTAAAGGATTTGGATTTTACAGGGCGACCAGGTGTTCAAATCAGTTTTCATCATCTTCTTCCAAGGAGACCAATTGAAAACTCGAGTGAAGAAGATCTGCGAAGGATTCCGCGCGACTTTGTATCCTTGTCCGGAGGCTCCTGCTGACCGTCGTGAAATGGCAATGGGTGTGATGACCCGCATTGAAGATCTGAATACCGTTTTGGGCCAAACCCAAGACCATCGCCATCGCGTTCTTGTAGCAGCAGCCAAGAACATTAAGAATTGGTTCGTCAAAGTCCGCAAGATTAAAGCGATTTATCACACGCTCAATCTGTTCAATCTGGATGTAACTCAGAAATGTCTCATTGCTGAATGTTGGGTTCCAGTATTAGACCTGGAAAATATTCAGTTAGCCTTGCGACGAGGCACTGTAAGTATATTTTAGTTAAATATTAATAAATTTAAAATAATTGAAAAGATTAGTTAAACATAATGCTTATTTTAGGAACGCAGTGGTAGCTCAGTACCACCAATCCTGAATCGAATGGAAACCTGTGAAGACCCACCAACCTACAACCATACCAACAAGTTTACAAGTGGATTCCAGGCTTTGATTGATTCTTATGGCATTGCGTCGTATCGTGAAATGAATCCAGCTCCCTATACAATAATCACCTTCCCGTTTTTGTTCGCTGTGATGTTCGGCGACTTCGGTCATGGTGCACTAATGGCTCTCTTTGGTGGCTGGATGGTTCTCAAGGAAAAACCTCTTGCTGCAAAGAAGTCAGACAGTGAAATCTGGAATATTTTCTTTGGAGGTCGATACATTGTGTTCCTTATGGGATTGTTCTCCATGTACACGGGTCTTATCTACAATGATGTTTTCTCAAAGAGTCTGAATATATTTGGATCCAAATGGTCAGTTGTCACCAACATGTCTGGCTCTGATATTCTTAAATCAGAAGGCGTTATGATGTTAAACCCGGCTTCAGATGCTTATGCTCAATATCCATACCCTTTCGGACTTGATCCGGTATGGCAACTAGCAAAGAATAAGATCATCTTCCAGAACGCATACAAAATGAAAATTTCCATAATTTTGGGCATCGTTCATATGTTATTTGGAGTCAGCATGTCCTTATGGAACAACTTATATTTTAAGAACAAGCTGGATATTATCTGCCAGTTCATTCCGCAGGTGATCTTCCTGTGCTTCTTGTTTTTGTACATGGTCCTGCTGATGTTCATCAAATGGGTGACCTATTATCCAACTGATGATTGTAAGAATCTCATTATACTAAAAGAATTATGTGTTCAATTAGTGCATTTCTCGTTTTGCAGTGAGTGTAGTTAAATACAGCCCTCATTGTGCACCATCTATCTTGATTACATTTATCAACATGGTTTTATTCAAAGAGACTAAGGTGGATCCAGTGTGTGATGCCACAATGTTCGCTGGACAGATTGGTCTTCAGAAGTTGCTGGTGGTGTGCGCTATGCTATGTATTCCGTGGATGTTGATGGCCAAACCTATTTATATTATGCGAAATCAACAGAAGCTGAATTATTCTGTAAGTAATTTAAGTCTCAATTTTATTTATGTATTTAACGTTATATGCTTTTTTAGGTATCTCATCAACAAATGCAGTCGGCTACAGAAAACGGTGATGCTGAACAACCAATACAAAATAATACTCAACAATTGGCCCCTGCTGGAGGGCATGATAGTGAGGAAATGTCTGAGATGTTCATTCATCAGGGCATTCATACCATCGAATATGTGTTAGGATCAGTGTCTCATACTGCCTCATATTTGCGTTTGTGGGCTTTGTCTTTAGCTCATGCTCGTAAGTATTATTTGTTGAACTATGTACATTAGGTATTAATAAAAAGATCAATCTTTGTAGAGCTATCTGAGGTACTATGGAATATGGTTCTGAGCAAGGGTCTTCAAGTGGATGACTGGAGAGGTGGAATTGCTCTTTACATTATCTTTAGTTTCTGGGCATGTTTAACAGTGTCTATTTTGGTTTTGATGGAAGGATTGTCAGCTTTCTTGCATACTTTGCGTTTGCATTGGTTAGTTCTGTGTATATTATCTATCTATCTTGAAAATAAAATAAGAATTATTATTTTATTTACTTCTTACATTAAATTATAATATTTTTTGTAGGGTGGAATTTCAAAGCAAATTCTATTCTGGTTTGGGACATGCCTTCCAGCCATTCTC